>VUQR01006133.1:1859-12841 GCA_015108515.1 Hemichromis elongatus
CAAAAAATTTTAAAAACAAAAAAAAAAAAAAAAAAAAATATTTTAAAAAAAAAAAAAAAAAAAAAAAAAAAAGGAAAACTCAAGAGAAATTTCACAGTAAACCTATCTCACATTATTATCTCATTCTCACATTATTATCTCATTCCGTGAGGCCCCCCCCCTTCTCTTTACCCCCGCGGTCACAATCTCCACTCTGTCACGACTCATCTTTCTCTTTCCGTTTAATCCTGTCGCCCGTCTGATGAGTCACTCATGCTCGTGACCGTGACTCACCCCCCACCTCTCCACCCCCTGGATAGTTGTTAACCTTTGCGAGCCCACTAGCAGAGGTCAGTGTTACTTATCTCAAAGGGCCATTCAGCAGCATACCAAGAGTGGGCAGCAGGAATAAGCAGCGTATTGTTCTAGACTTTCTGAAACCTCTATTCTCGTCCACAGCGTCCAACTGAGCGATCACATGCCGTGTGCGCGGACCTGACATAAAGCAGGGGTGCGCACGCAAACGCAGGCGGGAGTCTCGCATACTGCTACAATTCAATTTCACTGTCTGAAGGAAATATTTAATGCACATATTGCATTGGTCGGCACCTCTCACGCGAATAAATATCAGCAAACGGCTACCAAACTGAATTTTGGATATTAAAATGTTCCATCAAATCACTTAACTGCATTTATCACAAATGCAATTTTTGTTTTTTATGGCCAGTCTTTTAACACACATGGCCAGTCTTTTAACACACATGGCTATTAAAAAAAAAAAACAATCAAAACTTGATGCAGAAGAAAGTAAACGCATGCAATTATGACAAGCAATTAAGAACATTGTTAGCAACGCAAGAATACCAATGAGAGCCACATATATGGAGATGTGTCAGCAAATGTGTTGTGATGCTGAGCGTATTTATTTTTTTTAAGACCACACATACAAACAAAGCGGAGCAAGTGTAACATTTCAGTTTTAACAAACAACACGCCGACATGTCACTTACTGAAAGGTCTAAACACCGGAGATGATAAGTAGCAATTCCAGACCTGAAAAGCATAGCGTTGCAGTACAGGTGCGCCAGAACAGAATAAAGGGCTCCCAGCCAAAAATGATGTCACTCACAATAAGCCAGCTTAACTGTATTTGGCAGCAAGGTGCTGGCAGGAGTGATGAGAAATGTAAGCAGATCATGATGGATGGTGAAATGTAAGGTTAGAGCTTTGGGACCTTTACTTGGAGAGAATAGATTGTATTCTTCTAAGTTTCCTCACCTGACAAAATTAACAGCTAACACACACACACACAAAAATTACCGACACAAAGTTGCTGGCTCAGAAATGAAATGTCTTCTTTTTTTTTTTTTTAAAGCATGTTTCTGTCTACTGTGCACTTCACTACCAGACACGCAGCTCCATATAAAATTACACACCCTTCTCTCCCACATCTGTTCAACTGTGCAGACATGGGCAGAGAGCACAGGCTCAAGTTGTCTCTCATAAGTGCTTTATAATTGCCCCCTCCTCAGGGGGAGGTAGAGGGTTTGTTTTTTTTTTGAACAGTCAGCTGGCCACAACCTTCCAAAGCCCCTCTTATACTGCTGAGTGTAGCACAAAAAAATTGCCCAGACATAAATGTAAAGCTCTCCGACCTTCTTAACCCAGCAACAAGTTAAAATAGAGTTGTGTCTTTTTAATACTACATTAGTTTGGAAGAATTCAAAACTAAATGTCCCATTTTTCTACTTTTTAGCAAATCTGGGTAAATGTTAAGCCAAGTTGGCCGCACTGCGTTACCTGCAGTGTTTACTGCTAAATCAAAGAAGAACATACTATACAACACATTACACACTAATGCGTTTGAATCTCCAAACTAATGAGCAGCAAAAATCCTGTGTGCTCAACTCGGTTACATCCCCATCAGGTCAGCATCTGGTGCAGAGTGAAAAAAAACAAAACCAACCCTAACCCAGTCATCGCCTTCACCTCTCCGTCCAGTAACAAAAGCTTTACACAACTACATCTGCTAACACATCCAACCGCTACCTTCTCTTAGTATGCAGCATCTTCTTCAGTATCAGCTGACATTGCACATTTTAATTAACAATGTTCCCCAACAAGTAGATCAGGGCTTATAATGAGGGGTGGACGTGTCCTGGATTCTTTGTCCATTCCCATTACGATTTTTTTTTGAGTCTCCAAACTATTTGACCTTAAATCAGTCTGCAGAGTTAAAAATATCAGGACGTCCAATATAATCACTCTGCACTAAACCTACTTTCTTAAAAATTAAACAACAATGGAAGAATACTAAAAGAGCCTGCCGATTAGACTGTTTCCTCATTTCCCTGCTTAATTTTGAGCTTTTTTCTTTTAGATATTTCTTCACTGATGAATCTTTTGTCTCTTTTCTATCAAATGTGAAAATAATTAACCAGTCAGTACTAAAATAACCCTGCTATCTGCTACTACAACTTTCCACACAGCCAGTGTGATACTGGATAAGATCAATGGGTTTGTTGGCTTGGTGTGTGCACGTGCTTTCTAGCATCCACATGCACTCATGCTTGAATACACGCCTGGGTAAGAATCAGTGCCTCAACTGTCCAGCCAAGTATACGGGCATGCATGCATAAATATCAATGCACCTGTAACTCAGTGATCGAATAGCAAGTCTGAGGCCACCCATGAGTTTCTGTGTGGGAAAATGAGTGTCTGTTCATTTGTGCTCATGGGTATGCGTGTCTGTGAGAATGTTTTTCAGGTCTTTAGGGCTCTGTTCCTTACCTAGACCTAGCAGTGGGTGGTGCTCAACAAGTGCCCAACTGTTGTCATCCACACAATGGCTTTTATAAACCAGGAGCTGGCACAGGTCCCTGGCTGTCATGTTGGCTGGGATCTCCACAACTTTACCCATGCCGTCTTCACTGAAGATCTTCACAATCTGTGACAAGAAATCCAAGGTTTCAGTTTGAGTGAACAGAAATCACATCAAGCCAGCCTGAAAAACTAAATACCGAAAAAGTGAGAAGAAACCATTGTGGCTTTTACACAAATCCTTTTTTTGAACACTAGAGTCTAATAGGTGGGTGAAGCCAGCAATTTTCCTCAAACACTGCAATAGTGTCTCTCATATAGCGCCTTATGCACTATAGCATACGCAGCCTTGTAATTACGGCACACAATACAAAAGAACAGACATACAAGACTATACGGTAATTGCGGAGTTAGAAATAACAGATGAGCTTTTCTTATAGCAACTTGTCGATGTAATACAGAAGCAAATACGCTGCAGTGTATAACAAGCGTCCGCTCTTGTGAACACAAAGCCAGTCCAAATGGCTACGTACTGAACACAGCTCAAAGAGAAGTAAGCACAGTTTTAAGTTACAGTATATAAAAGATGAGGAGCACGAACACCGCTTTCCAGCTTTAACCTCATAAACAAAACTGTCTCAACTCAAACTGGCTGTTGTTTAAAGGTTTACTTCCTTTAATAACATATTTCACACAGCAGCATCATGCAAGATGCTAATAGTACTGCAGCTGTGTAAAATAATATCCACGAAACCCATGTGGCTATTAAAAGCATGCTAGTTTGGGGGACGGCTGTAATATTTGGAGACAGTTGAGGTGAAATTTGTGTTTATTTTGTACAAAACAAAAAAGGACACATGAACACAAACTGTGGATTTGGAGCACTGTTTCACCTCTGGATACAATTTAAACACAGCTACTCCACTGACCCGTCTGTATAATGTTCTATATATTGCTGTCTAGCAATAATGCATGAGGTGCTGTACAGCTAAAACCTGCCTCTAAGATCCCATCTGTGTGAGAGCCTACCATCACCATCCAGGCTTCTAATATTAGCATTAGAGGCACTACATCTACACTGTGGATAAGCCTTTTATTCCACCACATAATCCTGGGGACTTTGACAGTCCAAGTTCCCAGAGGCATTTTTTTTTTTTTTTTTTTAATAAACAGGACAACATGTGTTAACATTTACTTGATACATTTTTAATGGCCCCCGGAGAAACTAGAGCAATCTACTTAACCTACAGACAAATGCAGCCTTTAGCCTACACAGGAATCCAGCCTACTAAGCTTTCACATGTATGCATGCCTCCCACATAATATCATGACAAAGAAATTCTGTTCTCTTCCTGAGCAAATACTCAGCTTATAGCATCACAGTTTGCACAAGCCAGGCCTAAGGCGCTCTACCCATCAAAGATGTTTAAGATGAGACGCAATGGAGCATATACCCCCTTTTCAAGGGTGCTGACGTATTTAGATCCTTTTGCTCTGCTCACATCTTGGAAAAGGAGAAAGAAAAAAATGTCTTTGGCCTTAACAGTATTTACACATTACATTTGTTGCCTCAGGTTTAGCGTTAAAGTACTTCAAAGGGAAAATGTCTTAAATTGTAAAAAGAGGAGGGGGAGGCAAAAAGAAATGAGACACAGGAAGAGGTCTTACCTCCACGGCCCGCAATAGGCAGCAGTCCGGGGAACACGAAGGCATTTTCGGAATGAATCGGCTCCCCCAAACACTCACATAAGCACACTCACTCCAATACAGTCAATAAGACAGAAAACCTTGCCGTTCTGTCGCCTTGTGTCCTCCAGAAAGAAAGGTACCAATCTGAATGCCAACAGCTGACAGTTGCAGTTGTGCTACCTGTCATGTGGCTAGTCCTCAAGTCTATCTGTAGACTGCAGTCTGTCTCAAAAAAAATAAAAAAAGAAAGAAACTGTCTGTGTGACCTAATGCCGGTATGTATACAGCACACAGGACGAAGACACTGAAGCAGTCAACGATCCGATGGCAGCAGGTACAGTAGAGTGCTTCCAGTGCCGGTTGAGTCTGACAACTATGCTCCGTCTCTCTCTCTCCCCCTCACAAAGGGTTACAGCCTCAGCCATGGGCTCCGAGGCACACTGAATCAAACCACACGCTCACTAACCAATCATAAAGCTGCAGCGGGCTGATGTAATCATTCCCACACAGACCTAGACGCACACACAGCAGCGCGCACACAACACACACGCACCCTCCGAGGCACTCAAGTAGACACACATACGCACAGTCATGCACAAACACAGCCAACTTTTTCAGACCTCTCGACGATCTGTGCTTAAGTTTCTTTTCAGCTCGATGCAAGAGGGGGCACGTTTGGAAAGAGTGCAGAGCAGTGAAGAGGGCAAATTTAAAAAAAAAGTTTCTCTTTACTGCTCCTCTTGTCTCCAAAATGTTCTGAAGTTTTTAGGTGAACGTTTTGAGGCTTGTGCGTTTTTGCTTCTTTTGTGTTCACCTTCCCGCCCTTCTTACCTGCATTCCTCCCTTTCTGTGGCTTAACTTTTAACTCCCTGCTTACAGCAGTAACAAGACTCATTACAGTGCAAATGAAATGAAACAGACCTGGGGTGGCACTTGAACACTCCAACCTCCTACTTCTCCCATAGTGGCTCGCTTTGTGCCAACATTCTTTCTCTCTAAAGAAGAAAAAAGCTAGAGACTTCTGCACACACACACACAGACACACACACACCACTCCTTTCAACTCTGATATTTAATATAGCATCAGACAGACAAAAGCTTTGACACACCCCGTCTGGGAAAGGCAAGAGGAGCTTTACCTTGTCCTTGAAGTAACTTCCCCTTTCGCCCCCCTCCCCTTACTATTTCTGGGAAAAGCAGGATGCGTGTGCTTATACATGTGTGGGTGAGGTGTGATGACAAAATGAGCACAGTTCCTCGGAAGAAAGGAGGAAATAGTGGTTCAAGTGGTAGCGGGAAACTTTGGGGAGGGAGAGGGAGAGTAAGGCTGGGAGAGAGCGAGCGAGGGAGAAGTGTATGATTGCACATGCACAGTGGCAAGTACGTGGGAGTGTGTGTGGGATAGGGAGAAAGAGACAGACGGATGTGAGATGTGAAGGAAAACGAGTGGGAAGCAGAGGGAAGTGAGAAAGAAAGACTGTCTGGTGACACACTGCAGCAGAATGTGTAGTATGAAAGCTCTCTATTGTTAACCGTCTCTAGCCTGCACAGCTGTTCCCACACACCCCCTCACTGTCACTGCATTCACACTCACCGAGACCAGGACACTCCCATGCATACGTCACAGTGTGTTGGCAAGCAAGGAAAACCCCAGGAAGGCTGCACGCATCATACATGTCATTTAATCAAACCGTTTAGTAGTGATTTAGTGTTTTTAACCTGAGTGTGTGAACATGTGATTTAAACCCATGCATAGATACTGCCAGTACCCTGGGGCGCGCGCACACACACACCTATGCAAAACAAACTAGAAGTAGAACAATTGTTGGACTGAAGACTTTCTCTAATTCACACAGGGTCAAAGTGTACATGCAGAGTCTAACAAACTATTAGTGGAGATCTGTGTATATAATGTCCCTTAGAAGTTTAGTAACCATCACCAAGCACACAGTGTACGGTAATTCTGGCTGGATGTGTGGCCACTCTTCTTAGCAGAATTAAGTTCATTTAAATTGGGTGGTTTCCCTCGCACGGACACTGGCTTTTAAGTACAGGCCACAAATTTTCCAATAGGGTTGAAGTCAGCTTTTGAGAAAATTATTCATGAAGCCTAATGTTACAGACCTTCACAACTGGTTTAGACGTGTTTGACATTGTCTTGTTGGAAAACCCAATGCTGTCAAGGTTTCAACCATCTACCTATGCAACAGGCCTAGAACATGATGGTACCATCATGCTTAACAGCCGGTACAGTGTTTTTTAGGTTTGAAAGCCTCACATTCACTCCTCCAAACATACCTCTCGTCATTTCCACCAAATAGCTCAGTCTTGGTCTAGACTCTAGTCTGACCAGAAAAACTTTTCCAGAAAGCATTTGTCTTTAAGATGAGGGCAGCTCTAAGTTTCACTCGAACTTGAACGTTTTTGGATATTTCCACTGTTCTGAGCACTGGTCAGTCCAATGAGTGCTGTCAAACAAATCCTTATGCCGGCACAGAGAAATTCCCATTTGTAATCAATCATGATCACTAACGACATCAATAGAGTTCGACCTTGTCAAGTTAAGACATCGTAAAACCATCAGCACCACCTAAAGCAGGGGTCTTGAACTTCAGGCCTCGAGGGCCGGTGTCCTGCAGGTTTTGGATGTGTCCTTGATCCAACACAGCTGATTCAAATGGCTAAATTACCTCCTCAACATGTCTGGAAGTTCTCCTGAGGCCTGGTAATGAACTAATCATTTGATCAGGTGTGTTGACCCAGGGTGAGATCTAAAACCTGCAGGACACCGGCCCTTGACACCTGGAGTTCGAGACCCCTGACCTAAAAGATTCAACTGAATGCATGCATATATTCGCGCCTGTATGTTTCTTTCTACACAAAACTGGGAATAACTAGTCAAAATAAGCACCATCTCCAAGAACAGCATGACTTATTGGAAAAGCGTCTCTTTGACATGCTATGAAAAAACAAAACACCGCATGGACATGTTTCACTGTTGAAACAGTCACAATACACCAATCAGCTGCAAGAGTGTGTGACTTTGAATGAAATAAATTTCCTTTTATGTCATACTTGTCTCTTCATAAAAACAACTGTATGACCAAAAAAAAAAAAAAAATTGCACATATAATAGGAAAAGACAGGGAAAAAAAAGGGTTCAGAGGAACGTAGGGCCTCTCAACCTCTGATGACTCAGGTCTGATATCTGTGATGTAATCCCCCAAGGAGAGACTGAAAGCTTCTGGCAACACACACATATACACACTCCATCAGACACACCGGCACCCAGATGTGTTCACATATGCATCTTCATATACACGGACCAATTTTTTGGTATATTACAGTTTCTGCACAAACATGCATGCATAATTCTCCAAACACACAGCTAGACACAAAATGAAGAAGTACAGTTGGGTCAAAGCAAAACTGAAGTATGTACACAAGCATGTGTGTGCACGCCCTGCAGCCAACACGCATACTCACATCAATCTGAGAATTGGCTGCAGCTCTATAAATAGTTCCACTGGTATTACGTACACATTACAAGCCATTACATCAGACAGGAGTTACTAAAGACTATTAGCCATTTGGCACACAAGCCTGCACACATTAAGATTCAACACATACAAACATTTTTTTTCTTCTTCTCACAAAACAAAAAGGCCAAGCTGGATGACAGCTGTGCTATATGAGAGGAGTCAGTGTTCATAAAACAGTAGGGGGCAAAGGGGGGGACGACACTAACAACATCTATATTTAATTTATTGTACTCAAAGTGATAAATTGGTGTCTCAATTATTCTTTGCCGTTACTGATATGATCTCAACCTTCTGGATTACGTGAGCTACCTAACTATGGCATTTTCTTTTTCCCCCCTCATATTCCAGATGCATATTTTAAATAGTTTTTGCATGGTTTCATCCACTGGGTGTTAAATTTAGGTACAGGAGCTTTTAATAGTCAATGAGAATTTGTTCACCTGGTGCACGGAAGTTAGTGTCGGGGTTCCCTCCCACCCTGGTGAAGACGTTTGCTGGCCTGGTTAACATTTATATGCATTGCCTTATCACAGGCTTTAGCTCACCAGAATAGCTTCAACATGCCTTGCTGTTGTCATGTTGATGACGGTGCTGATAGACCTACTTTCTAGAAAATGGCAAATATCTCAAATGTGTTAATACAGGTTGAGCTCTACAGACTGATAGAAATCTTTCTTATAGGTCAGGTCAACTTCAAAGCGATTTTCAGTTGCCTTTCCTTTTGAGGACACAAGTGGACAAACTATGCCAGCAAAGGGTCAAGGGTTCAGGTTTCTCTTTTAATTGCCACCCGTCTGTATGACTGCCATCTGTTTTACAAAACCCCTTCATGTTGCCAGAGAAGAACTGTAGCCATTGACAGGCTGATACGACCCACCCCTAGGTCCATATTCCCGTTAACAAGTACGCTTTATAAAGGCCCCTCTGACTGTAATGCGGGGCTGTGTGTGGTCCGGGCGCCCCTGGAAACTGACGTCTGGATGATGAGATGGATGCACAAAAACCTGAATGAGCCTGGGACAATTGGCCATCCCTGGTCAGTGCCTGTAGTCAGCATAAGTGGGAGGCATTAGCCAAGAAAACTCTGCTGACTCACAAAGAAAGGAAAGTGAGCGCTCCCTCGTCATCTAATTACAGCATCAAATTAAGACCTAAGATATAAAAGGGCCTATCTGGGCATAGCAGAGGCTGCATAGGGCAAAGTCCAGAAGGCAGGAAAAAAAGGTTTAGTGGACGAGGGACAGACAGATGAATAGAGGATGAATGATATAGAGGACTGATGTATACAGAGAAGCAAAGAAGGAAACTGTGCACAGTAACAGTACACATTTAAGTATAGTGGCAAGCTGCCATCTCTACCACTGTGCAGCCAGGCAGAAGACTATACACTATATTGGGCAGTTAGACCACAGAGCCTGCTCTGTCTGTAAACAATGGAGTCTTAACATCCATTTAGACTCAAAGTTAAAGCTTGGAGGATTCTAGAACCAAAGGGAGTCAAATTCAATTAGCAAAGCAGGTCATGTAGCACAAATTTAGGTCGGACATTTGGATAGGAAACAAATATTTAACAGCTGTCACGGTAGCTTAATATCAGGAATATGAAGGTAGAGGGACTTTATACTTTTACTTCAACTACAGTGTTAGTTCTTATTTTAAAAGCTCCCCAGACCCCATCTGGACTTTACTAGTTTGGTCAAAGTCACATGCAAGTTTATTAGTGGATTATAAAAGCGGCTAAGTTAAATGAACTTGATAAACATGTCAAGTAAAAAAACAATTACTGTAATGTGACTGCTTGTCAGAAAACTCATTGTTATAGTCTTGCTTTTCTGAAAGCAAGTCGTTTCTTTTAAATGGAAAACTTACAGCCCTGGTTTTTAAATGCATTATTTTTAAACCACAGTCATTACGGAGACACAATAATACGAGTTTATAGCAGTGTCAACTTACGCCAATAAAATGTGGTCATGGCAATAGGAGTAATTATCACGACTGAATTTAACGTGCATTAAAAGCGAGTGGGTTTATTTGGTTTGTGTAAACTTTTTTTTTTTTTAAAGCATGTGTCTTGTGGGAAGCTGGTCGTTATGTTAGTTTCGTCTCTCGTAAACTTAAGTAGGCTGAGTAAAGCAAAACTGTTCATTCAGTACGTGCTACAAAAGAAAGCCACTGCTGCTGAAATACAGCTAGAGTGTTAGCAGTCGGTTATTTTGTTTATTTTTGATGCCAAACAGCTGATAAGAAAACTAGAGGAAGGTACGCAATCATTTAAAAATCTATGCAATTTACTAATATTTGTTTGAATTTTAATGGCATTCTATTAAAAATTGGTTGAACATGCAAAGCACATGGCAACACACTTTTGTAAAGGCCATCCAGACTGGGTTACTGTGATGCAAGAACGATGTCCCCTATTTACTGTGACCACCTGCTGAGAAACACCCCGCATGGAGCCAAATATTTTACCAACAGGATTAAAAGTGGCAGTAAATGCTTAATTGTGCACCAGGGCTGATTGCCATCAAACCCTGGGGAGCAAATGTGCTTTCAGACCACTGCTGATTTGGAGCCACTGTCCAATTACAGCGGGAGGGCAAAAAATGAGGGGGCAGGGGAAATGTAATTGGATGAACAAAGGATGACATCATTAGCATGATTTTGGCACTAAACCAGGAACGGTCCACTTGTTGTATGGCAAGCAGTGGCGGTGTTGAACTGTGACCTTGAGCAAAGTTGAAACTACCAGCTGACATGAGAGAGTGTTCCTCTCATTTGCATTTCATACAGTTTTATAAATAACATTTTTATGCTTCTACCATAAGCGAAAGCAACAATGCCATTGTCAGCTGTGATGATTGAGTGATAAAAATGCTGAACACTAACAAAATGACTACATTAAAAAAAAAAGAAAAGAAAAAAAGATGGGGTATCAGTATACAGAGAGGGGGG
>VUQR01006137.1:15733-39948 GCA_015108515.1 Hemichromis elongatus
ATATATACATTTAAACAGTTTCTAAATTCATGCTGAAGATGACTTTATGATAAAGCTGTACCTTGTTAAGTTCCCGTTTAACCCCGATTTATTATAGTATGTTTAAATGTTGTGTAAATACACAATGTAAATGTAAATACACGGAGCCTGAAGATTTCCAGGAAATGACAGATTATAGTTAAGTTTCTCTTGTTCCAGAAGTATTCAATCCAAACAGAAAGCATTGAACTATGGGAGGAGAGAGAGTGCTACAGATAGAGGAAAGAGTGGGGGAGACAGAGTTTTCCCGACTTTCCCAGAAGCCATCTGTCTTTGTTTGAAGAGTATGACTGCTGTCAGGTTGCTGTGATAGAGACATAAACAAACATGAGGATCACAGCTCCTTATCACTGCTCATTTCTCCACCCTAACAAGACAAACACCAGCAATCCTGTCATGTTGACTGTGTACATGCATGTGTTAGGGCAGGGGCTTTATGTGTATATGTGTGTGTTTGTTCATCCCGCTGTTTGTGGTACAGTAAAGCTTGGCCAGAAAGAGGTGCATATTTTACGAAACATGATGCAAATCCAGAGAAATACAACTACAGGGCTAGCGGGCGCAGACAACGCGAGAAAGGATTAATGTTGATTGTTGCAGCAGTATATCCAGCTCATCTGACTTTAGTTGATATGAAGTAATGCCCAGCTTTGTCAGCAATCAAAAGTGTTTGTAATGGACCTAAAAAATAAAAAAAAAAGACGCATTTACAGTCTCTTTGATAAGCAAATTTGCAACTTAAAATTGACTTTTATGCCACTCAAAAGTTTTACATAGTAAAATTATTAAGAATTTTGTAAAAATAAATCAACAAATTATTAATAACGTGCAATTGCACATGGCAGCTTCTGCCCATGTTTATAACTGGAGGGGGAAAACAAGGAATCGCAGCTCGTTGTGAGTGCATGTCGTTACTGTAGCAACCCAAAGTCAAACTTCCATAAGTCATGCCTTCTTGCAAATAATACACAATCCAATCACAGCTGTGTGCAACATATTGCAGCATCTGCAGTCCTCCGTGAAAATGCAGGTTAATGACAAGCATTCCTGGTTTGGTGTCAAAACTGTCAACTGTACATCATCAGCGCCTGTAACACCTTTTGTCTAACGAAAAGAAAGGCGAGAGCTTAAACAAGTGGCGGCTCTCGTGCCTTTCAAATGAATTTCAAATGAAACAAAACACAAGCAAACAATAATATCATACAGCAGATTAAGATAATGAAAGAAACTGGGAATATTAGGATTTAGTATTTGTGCGTGTGTGTCAGTATAAAGGCAAATATAATGAGACCTCGTTCAGTTTCAGGTCTGCTTACTCACTGTAAAAGCACATTGAGAGACCGCATCATCTGCAATTCAAATGAGCATTTTACTGATTAGTTAACAGAGCCAAAAGGTCTTAATACAGTCAAGTAATGACTGAAATGCAATTTCCATTCAATCAGTGCTTTTACTTATAATGACTGATATGGAACTCATATCAGCGAAGCAGCGTAATGATAGAACTTTGTGCAAATACTTGCATAAGCAAACACACATTTGACTCTGAATGTGATATAATTGGCAAGATATGGGGGAAAATGTCTTTTGCTGCTGAGCCTAATTAGGGAGAGAACATTTTCATAGCTGCCAAACAACAGCAGACAAACCAAAGGTGCCCTATAAAGAATCTGTGGCTTCATTATAATGTGACATCTGATGGTGTGAAAGAGGAGGAACTGTGACAACACCGACATCCAAAGATCATGAATGCTAATGTAAAAGTTCTTTTACAGATGAAAACTTGTAAACGTGTAAAATCAATATGACAGGAACAAGGCCGTGGAGGATGCCTTGTGAAGATCAATACGCTCGCTTCGATCTCTGGAAGGCGGTTCACTGGAGTTTTGATGAAGCACCGGAGGTCAAAGGTTACTGTTGGCATTGATCACTAACAAATGAAGATCATCAGAGAGCCTTCCTGCTAGATCGATGATAAGTTTCTAAAGAGATGATTTATGGAGGACATTTTTCTTATCAAAATAACTATTCACAGTGGGAGAAAGCAATGAGAATGGAAAAAGGCTTTATAAATTGTGCTGGAAGAACATCGGTACGCCTCTATCCATCTGAGGATGCAGCTGGAAAGAGAATTTTTAAAAACGCACCTTGGTGTTAGAGTGCCTGCTCCCATATTTTGGTTTTATTATAGATGAAGTTTACATTTCATGTTGCTTCAACATCACCAAGAAGCCCAAAGCATGAAGAATAAAAAAGGGTTCATACCTTTTTTTTTTTTTGTCAAAGGAACAAAAAAAGGTTGGATAAACTTAGACCTGTATGGTACGCATAATCATAAACGAAACATTTTAATGCAAAATAAATCAGTGGGCAGCACATGGTTCAGAGTTTGACTCTACCTGGTCAGGTCCTTTCTGTGTGGAGTGCGTGTTCTTCCGTGTTTCATGGGTTCTCTTCAGGTGCCTTCCACAGTCCAGTGACATGCAGTTACAGGGGACAGTTTAATTGGTGACTCTAAATTGCCCATAGGTGTAAATGTGAGTGTGAATGGGGATCCCTCCCTGTTACTCTGAATCAGATTGGCGCCCTGTACAGGGTCTAACCTGCCTTTTGCAGTATGGTACCTGGGATAGGCTCCAGCACCCCTGGAAGAGAATAGATGGAATAAGTCAGTGTTGTGCTCTCTCTCTCTCTCTCTCTCTTTCTCTGAGTGTGTGTGGGTGATGTATGGGTCTACACAGATCCCAAAAAACAAACAGTTAAGATTTCATATAATATTGCGAAAAAGGGACATCAGTCTAATATAAAGACACATTGTCCAAATTCTCTTCTAGTTACTGAAAAACAACTGCAAAAACAAGTGGAATGAGTTCAAAGCACAAAGTCGTGTGTCATTTAGTTCATTCTTTTGTGCCCAATCAGTAAAAAGCCCTCCGTTCAACTGGGTATATTGCTAAAGTTAAAAAAAGGAGATGTGGCAGAGAACAGTGTGTGCACACAGAGTCTTAGAAAGGACAGCAGCAAACTGGACAGCAGAGTTATGGGTCGGATCAAAAGTAGTATGAGTTAACAGGTGCAAGCATCATTTTATCAGGTACAATCCACGTCTTAGACAATTTGAATCAATTAGTGTTGGCACGAGATGAGAGCAAGCTCATAAAAGGTTTTTTTTTTTTTTTCATATCGAAAAATAAGAGCCCAGATTAAATTTAAAGAAGAAGAACATGCAGAGGATGACAGCACTTTTCACGATAAGTGTGTAATTTTCAGATGACTTCAAATTCAGCCTGCATGGATTTTTTCATAGAAAATTTCTATAGAGAAAATCAAACACAGTGCACTAAGGGGTTTTTTTATGTACTGGGGGCTGCTGCACTTACAATGGCAGATAGATAAAAGCAGAAACTATGAAGTCTGGAAATTTAGGCTGCAACCTCAAACATGCCCAGCTGAAGAACATTTTTGCTTGACTTGAGGGTGCTCTTCTACAGTCCTGACATAAACATGTACAATGTGGATGAACTGAAACTGAACTTTGCTGACTGAAACCGGCTGACTGCATTCTTTCACAATGTCAACAATTTCCACCAGCAAAAATGATGGCAAGCTAAATACACAAATACTAAAACTGTGAGTTTTAATTTCTGTTAACTTCCAGGTCTCTGAAATGTTTAAAGTTTATAATTTCTTTATTTATAAACCTAGCAAATTTATCAACTGCACAGAAATTTATACCTGAGTGTATATTCTTTACATTTCAGAAATTTCGCTTTTGAGCTGAACTTCTAATTCATCTCCGGCTGTATTCGTGTCTAAATTTTATCTTTTACAGCACGACTCCTCTTGTTTGAGTTTCCAGTTTCTTCACTGACATTACAGGCCACCCAGGTGAGGTTTGTGGGCAGGTTTTACTTTCTATCTGAGGGTTAGCAGCCGCATGCTGACAGCTTGTGGGGAGCATAAACAATAAGCTTGCCAACAAGCTATCATTGCATCTCTCAGGAACGCACACAACAACAATTTACCTGGTTTTCAACCAAAAGTATTTAGTCCATGATGCAGGTAGGTTGTGGCAAATAATCAACATGTTTTGATACAGTAAGCTATTAGGTCAGACAAAAAGCAAAAACAATAGCTAAAACAAAGTAGTCACACACTCATGTGTACCTACCATTTCTATGCATTTATTAATATATACTTCCTCAAACATTTCCTGCGAGGCATTTTACTTCAAGCAGCATCATATTCTAAAAAAAGAAAAGTAATCTGCATTTGTACATGCAGTAGGGCCTCTGTGCATTTCTGCAAGCTGAACAGCAGGAATGGTGCTGAGGTATCACATCTCAGTCCTCAAAGCACTTTGCAACTTGGAAATAATTCAAACAAGCCTGTGCACAGACGATGTTTTCTATATTTGTTGCACAGGATAATGATGCTGTTATCACACTGTGTAACAATCTATCTCCATTTAGTCTTTGCTTGGCAGTTGCTACCTCGAAATGCTTCTAACTGTAGGAAAACACTTCAGGAACAAATGTGATAATCATGATTTGCACCAAGAATAGCTAATTAGATACTGCCATTTTTGCAGGTGAGGCAATAGTTGAGTTACTTACATGGATAATGACTTAAGTAATTTTCTGCATAGCTCAATACTAGCAATTTGACTTAGTAATTTAAACTTCGCACAAAAAGTAAGGAAATTTTGTGTTTTGTCGATTATTTTTTTTGTTGCCTGTCGACAATAAAGCTTATACTGTTGGAAGCCTTTATATTAAGACTACAATGCAAACACTGCCGTCATAGCTGCACATTGATGACTGGCCTCTGTACACGGAAATGCAAATTCCCAGGGACACAGAGTGACCTTGTCTCCATAAGGCCAGAGTTTGCTATCAATGCCTTGTGGTCATTTGATTAATTGCAAATTTCATCAGAGAATTTTCATGACTAAACTAAAACTTGATCCAGCGTACGAGTGCTGATTTGCTTGTTGGTCAAATTTGCACTTTATGAGGACTCTGAGGTAAGAGGATATAGTTGGAGTCAGTAATGATACAGCAGCCATTTCTCTTTGCACCTCAGGTTTTACCACTATGTATAAGCCAAGGTTATTTTTTTCTTCTCTGACTGGTGACTTTAATTTTTGAAATATAAACAGGTAAATGTCAAGATTTCTGACATGATTATTTGGTTGTCTCTTATCATATCATTCAACCTCTGTCCTGCTGTGATATATGGGGGTTGGAGAGCCGGTAGTGAGTTCAAGAGTCCGATGGCTTGTGGGAACAAGCTATTTCTCAGTCTGGAGGAACGGGCCCTGATGCTGCGATAGTGTCTGCTGGATAGAAGGAGAAAAAAAAGTCCATGTGAGAGTTGTGAGGGGGCAAGCACAATGCAGGAGGCCTTACTGATGCAGTGTTTGCTAAGATATCCTGCAGCAGAGAGAGAGATGTTCCGATGACCTTGGCAGCTGACCACACGGAGATGCAGCTGGTCTGAACACTCTCTTTGATGCCTCTGTAGAACACAATGAGGATGGAAGGAGGAAGGTTGGCCCACTTCAGGCGTCTCAGGAAGTGGAGGTGCTGCTGGGCTTTTTGGTGATCGAGGTGGTGTTGGCGGTCCAGGTGAGGTCATCTGAGAACTCCCAGGAACTTGATGCTGTTAACAGTCTCTACTATGGAACCATGGATGCTGAGTGGTGTGTGGGCGGAGCGAGTCTTCCTGAAGTCGACGATTATCTCCTTGGTTTTGTTCACATTCAGTGACAGGTTGTTCTCGCTGGGTATTCCTAGGGTATGTAGAAGTAGAATGGGAGGCAGAGCCTTCATCTTTCATCCCATTCTTCTATGGGACCAGCTTCCAGTTTGGATTCAGGAGACAGACACCGTCTCTACCTTTAAAATTTGACTTGCATATAGCTAGGGTTGAATCAGGTGACGCTGAATCCTCCCTTAGTTATACTGCAATAGGTCTAGGTTGATGGGGCAGTCCCATGATGCACTGTTTCTTCTTTAAACACTTTTTTCATTCAATATGTGTTTATACATCTCTCTGCATTTAATAATTAGTTATTATTAATTTCTGGCTCTCTTCCACAGCATGTCTTTTGTCCTGCCTTGCTCCCCTCAGCCCCAACCGGTTGAGGCAGGTGACTGCCCCTCCCCTCTGCTGGAGGTTTCTTTATGTTAAAAGGGAGTTTTTCATTCCCACGGTCACCAAAGCACTTGCTCATATGGGGTCATATGATTTCTGGGGCTTTCTCTGTATTATTGTAAGGTCTTTACCTAACAACATAAAGCATCTTGAGGCAACTGTTGTGATAAGGCCCTTTATAAATACACTGAATTCTTATCAATTCTCATCCCTGGTTGTGTATCTTTATTTGATTTTTAATTCTTGGTTTGTCTTCTTTCCTTTTGTGTTTGTCTGCTCTACCTTTGTTCTCACCTGTTGTTTATACCTCTGTACCAAAATGTTCCTTTGTGTATATCCAGTGCTGTTTCAGGCTCTCCTTTTTTAGTTGACCTGCCCTGTCTGTACACCTGCGCAAAAATTAAGGTAACTCATGTTTGTTATTTAGATGCCAGCCTTTTAATTTTTTTTTGTTGTTGTTGTTATTTCATCTACCTTGTATTCCTGCATGTGGTCCTCTCTTCTGATTCCTGACCTGCTCCTATAAACATTTGCTGTTGGACCTAAGGAACCAATTTTTATTTAATTCAATAGATTATAATATATAATTACATATAATATATAATTAATTATTTTAAAATGAACAGTAGATTTTAGTCTCATTTCATTATATAGTCTGTATTTGGTGCTCTTCCTCAAGTCACTTTGAAATCTACACAATAATGTTCTTTAAAAAAAAAAGTCACATTTAATGATCTCAGACTGCATTATTATCAATGGGGGATATTCAGCAAATTTTAATACTAGAGATAAGCACCCTTAAAGGACCCCTTGAAGTAGTGGAGCTCCAGTTTGAGAGTAGCTTCCAAGTGCCAAGTCACACAAGAATTAGAGGCACATCATTCTCATGAAAGAAATAAAATATAAAAAGGCATGGAGGGCAGGGTAATTTTCCTGTCATCTGAGTCAAACCTGCATGATACAGGTTTAATATGTGCACAGTTGGCTTGATCCCATACTTTTAGACTAACAACTGAGATAAAAATTTTGTTAGCCTATAAAGGTAACAACAGAGGTAGCCTCCTACTTCAAGTGCAAAAGTATTCTACTCAGTTCATCTACAGGCAGTGTGTAACCTAGGAGATCTGTTGGCATGTACGTGAGCCAGACTGAGTCAGTCAGTGATGTATGAACATCTCTTAAATATCACTTTTCTTTGAATCTGCATACTCTTCTCAGGTCTTTATCGTTCTTGCAATCCAAGCATATTAAGACATTTCAGCTAGCTGATTGATGTATTTAAAAAAAAACTAAAACAAAACAAAAGTTTGGCATGGAAAGCGATTCAAAGGTTTTGGTCCATAGCAGCTAAATAGTATACCTGTCAAGATGGTGCTGTGTGGGAGGCAAGGCAGGACTTGAACCCAGGACTCAGAGACTGGGGAATAAATAAAAAACTTTTTTTTACACTTTTTGAACACTCGGTACAAAAATATTTCTTTGTGTATTATGACTTTTGATGACTTTCTGGGACAGGGGCTAAGGTAAGGCACGAAAATTAGCATAAACATCAAGATTACTAGTTGATAGTGATAACGTATAAAACCTCCTTCCAGGTCCAAACTACTATGCATTTAGTAAGGCTGTTGTGTTTTTAACTTGTTTTAATGCTTTGTATCTTGTTCTATTTAATCTGAACAAGCCCCTAAAAAAGTCAGTAATCACTGTCGGCCTCTCTTGGTTTTCATCATCACTACTTATTTAAAAGCTCAGTTTTTAAATAATGTAACTACAGCCCAGCCCATGCAGCAGTATATTATACTAACCTCGTATTGCTGATTGATTCTCCGTTTACAGCATCCTGCCATGTGATTGCATTTGTCCCTTACATCAGGAAGCCTCACATTAACTTTTGTTGAGTGGAAAAAGGTTATCATTTATCCTCCAGCTTCATTGTGCTAATATATTTATACTATGCTAACCATAGCTCTGTAGTTAGCGACCACGTAGAACATCACTATATACCAACTAGCCCAACTTGAGTAACCCTATAAACATCACTATCGTTTAGTTTTCTGTTTTTATTTATGTCCGAAGTGATAGCAGTGTTGTACGATTTAATTTTTTCAGAAATCTCTCTGTCAGAACATCGTATATTATGTTTAGGTGGAAACTAGCGAGCTAACTTCCTGCTAACTTCCTGCTTACTCTGTTAAATTTAATAAATTCTGTTTTCATGGATGCCTGGATGTTAAACTTAATTGTTACACCTGGTAGAGCAGCCACACTGATCATTTTATTAAAGATGAACTAAAGATGAAATGATAACTCTCAGTAATGCTACAGTGTTCATTTGACTTTGGGACATGAAGCTGAGTTTGGGGCCGGGAAATGGCTAATGACATCAGACTTAAAAACTAGATAGACAACATGTAGGTGTGGGTATGGAAAGCTCTGTGTAGCACTTGCGGACCTCCATGCTGTTATCTTTACTGAGTTTGTCAAGTGACTAACAAGTTCCTGAAAATTAACAAATTAGAAAATGTGTTACCTTTTTATTTTTGTTTTGTTTTTTAAGTGAGAACAAACACAACACTGCTGCTTTTGATTAAAACTCAAGTGCAATATTGCCAGCAAAAGTATTGAAATGTGAAAACACTGTCAAAGGCACTCTGAAAGTTTCTCACAAATCAGCAGTTTTTCAGAAACAGCCTTTTATACGTCTTTTTCTGGAAACTGAAAGAGCTGCATCATCAGACGTCCTGTGTTTTGTTGGCTCAGCCTCCATCTCCTCCTGGCTGGCTGCCTCTGTCTTTGTCTCTACTGCTGCCTCATTGCTCCTCCTTTACTGGCCCATGAGCAGCAGGATGCATATCTTGATCTAACTGATGGCTCATTGCCAGTTACAGCCATCAGAGGAACCTCTTTTCCTATTCCTGTTTAACTTATTTAGGGGCAAATAGTTGCTGTACAGGTACAGTACGAATGGACTAAATGTCTCATTTCAATAAAGTAATTTCTCTACTTGGTTTTGTGCCTGCAGTATTTTTGCAGGACATAATACATGGCCTTAAAAGCAGTGATGGTATTGGTCAGGGTGGTGATTGCAGTTTCTGCTGCTGCTGCTTCCACTGTTTTTAGTGTAAAAACAATGACGAGGAGCAAAACCAACTTTAATATCTGATAATCCATCCACATAATCTTCTTAAAATTGATGCTAATGGAATAAATGGCTCATACACTCGTAAAATGACACTGGTCTCTGTTTCCAAAATATTGCTTCTGGGTGGGTCAAACCAGAGGTAAGAAACTCATTGAATTAAACAGTCACAGGGCTCCACCTGTGTACACATAATACAAGGATACACATACACAACAAAGGGAGAAGAGAGTTTGACCACAAATATGAACATACACATTACTGGGAGCAAAGTGTGGAAGCCCATAATGAAAAGAATAAAAATAAATGATTGAAGGAATCATAAAAATAAGCCATAAGATCCTCAAATTTAATATTAATAATAAATGGAGACTTTAATTTAGAAGTAAAATGCTACATAAGTTGGTGTTATCTTTCACTTGCTTTTGCCTTTTTATTTTCATCAGTTCCTTTATTTTCTTATCTCCTCATCCCATTCATGATCGGTGTGAGGCTGGAAACTCTCCCAGCTGTCACTAGAGTGAGAAGGTACACTATGTAATTGCTGCCTGTCCATCACAAGGCAAACAGAGAATAATTCATAGTCATATTTATACCTGTGGCCAATTTGGAATCAACAGTTGAAAATGCATGCCTTAGTTCTGTGGAATAAAGCCAGAAGTCACAGGGTCTCCACAGTCTTCACACAGGAAATCCCCAGCCAGCAGGTTTGAACCAGGAAACGTCTTACTTCAGCATCAGTGGTAACCACTGTACCACACTACCATCCTTGGATTACTCTCGCTATTACAAGATTGATAAAAGGCCGAGTCCTGGTGTCCATGTACATCAAACTGAAACATAGAGCCTTATCATGAAAAAAAAAAATAGTCCAAGGGCCTCACTTCACTGGTGTTTCCCACCTGAGGTTTTCACTGACCGCTGACCACTGTGTGGGAACAAAACATGACAGCAATCCAGAAATAGGTGAAAAGTTGACCACATTACGCATTTTGAAATATATCCCTCATATTTGCATAATGAATCAGAAATGCATAAAAACAGTAAAAAGAAAATTATAAACAAGTAAAGTAAAGGGAGGAAGCAAAGGGAAAGGCCATTCCTCCACTTTCTTAATCGCTTTCCTAATTCAGTGTTACAGTGGGGACTGGAGCCTCTCCCAGCTGACACTGGGCCAGAGATGGGGAACACTATGTACAAGGCACCAGTCACTCACAAGGTTAATACAGAGAGACAGACAATCTCGCATTTGTACCTAGCTACACTCAATTTAGAATCGCCAATTAACCTAACAAGCATGTCTTTGGGCTGTGGGAGAAGGGAGTACCCACAGGGAACCAGGGAGATGCAAAGAAAACCTATAACATTACTCTACAATTTCAAATTATGAATTTATCTCTTTTTTAAGTCATTTTGATGTATCAAATTGAATAGGAATTGAATTTATTTATTCCGGTTTGGTGCATACGCTGGTAGGATTGGAGATTCAAGCAAAGAGAACACCAATGCCACCCAGCAGGAGTCCCAGCAGCAGCTGTTCACTGCTTCCCTCTCATCTCAAAGGGAGTTTAGTGGTAAACAGACAGACTCACACATTTCCTTCCTTTTATTAAACATTTTTAAACTTGTCTTTAAGTGTTTTGAAACATTTATTGTTCCATTGTACAAGAGCTCCAGCTAGTCCCACGTGCTGATGTCATAAGCAAAGGCAAGAATCTTGTCATTTAACGATGTCTGAAGTTTTGCACAATCGGTCGCTGTTTAAAAACATCAGAGTATTGGCCACATCAATGCACAAAAGAGAGAATGTAGAATAACACACACATAAAAAAAAGATCTAAAATCAGTATTCACTGTCTCTCTTGGACAACGAACAGAGTTTCATAGCAACCACGGCACCAGGAATTTACTGCAGTAAAACAAATCGCTCAACACGCATATTCGGTGAGCTTTGGAAACTATAACTTGCTATCCCGTGCGTGTGTCTATTACGTACTGATACAGTAATTACTGACAGGCACAGAAAAATCTTTTTCCCTGAAACATTAACTGCTCTGTGTATTCCAAAACATGAGAGCATGCACTTACAGCAGAATGCACGCAATCATTTTTTCTCCCTTTCTTTTTTCAGGCTGGAATTCATATCCTTCGGTGTTTTGCCTTGATACATAATGGAATGACACTGACATTTCCCCCGCCAGCTATTTCACACACACATATCAACAAAACAATGCAAACAAAAGTAGTGTATCCTTGAAGCGCTATCTTGAGGCCGAGCAAACATTACGCACTCCCTTTCTCTAAAAACATCATTTGAATGTTGATTCTAGGGAGCTCTGAAAGCCACAGCTCCTCATTTTGGCCGGTTCTGTTCACTGCATGTCCTCAAGATGAATGCAAAGAGGCCGGCTTTGTTGCTGCGTGTTTTATCTTGGGAAAATTCCTCGAAATGTTCAGAGCTGTTTATTAAAGTGACAATGATCAATAATGACTGATGTTGTAATTATAGGCCAATAGCAGTGCCGTTTGACACTGAATTTTAAGTAGGCTGAGAGGGGGAAAAAATGCTAAAATCTACTCCATCAAGAAAACATTCATCTCCTAGAGCGTTTCTTTGTCTTATTAATCTTCATTTTGAGGACAGATGCATCTTATTATAATGCACTTTTATCATTGCTCAATGTTATACAACATGGAGCGTTAAAAAAACATTCAGTCCCAAGTTACTATTGCACCTGAAGCCAGTGCTGCGTGCTCATTCAGTGCACACACGTGGAAAAGTAAATTATGTATGTTGTTCTGTTCTAATTTCTCAACCTCCCTTCCCCTGTTTTCCTCGTAGTTCTGTTTGTTGTGTTTTTCACTGTAAAATGAATGGAGGATTTTTGTATCAGCCGGTACATCCGAGCTACTCGAGTACTGGGCTTCCATGCCTGGTTTCAGCGGGATTTGCCCTGTTAATACTGCAAATAGATGTGGAAGAATCCATTTTGACGAGTCTCCCATAAACACGGCCAGTGGGAAAAGGACCAGAGGAAAAAGGAAGAAGCCTAGACATCACACAGCCCCTTGCCAAGGCTGGGCATTGAACTGTGTTTTTTTTATTTTAGAAAAGCATTCATTTGCTCTTGAACAGGCATGCAAAGATCAGCTATTTTTATTCATTCAAATATAGTGTACTGGAGTATAGAGAGACTGTTCATAATGCATTACCTCAGTGATTTCTTTAAAACGAAATCTTTTTGGAAATATTCAATGCATCGATCTGTGGCATCAATGTGTGTTTTTCCTGGTTCATAATGCCACATTAGTTTGATCTGTTTTACCCGGTGAAATCCAATTTTCTTGTAATTGTGACAGAAATTCGTGTTAGTTTGACTCACATTGATTGATTTGATTTGATTTGTCTCTTAAATCAGTTCACTGTAGTTTTCATCAGGCACCCATTAGTCAGATTTTTTTAGTCTCTTCTTCTATGACTTTATGGCTACAGTTACATCCATCATCAAAAATGGATGTTGCCACAGCAACGTTACTTTCAGCATTCTGGGTACTTTTTTGGATAAAGAAGTGGTGTTTAATTATTAGCTAACACAGCACAGCATGCTATAACAGTTGTCAAATAATACAATAATAGTCCACCAACTAGGCCGCAACTTATCAGTCATTTAAAGCTGTTCCTCCCCTAATATTATTCAAGTTTAGACCTTCATGTAATTTAAAGCAGTGAAAAAATTACCATCTGGTGAAAATTAGCTACAAAAGCCTTCTTAACTCAAAGATCTACAGATTTTTGTACATCCACATCTGCTTCATTTGACAATAACACACTGTTTTAAGTCTCTTCATTTATTATTTCCAATATACATAATGTCTTACAAAAAAATGTTGTTATATAATACCGTAATACCATTGACAGCAGTGTGATCAGTGCTTCTATTCTCAGCAATAGTAGTTTGATATCAATATAAGATACATACAATATCTTATATAGTGCTGCAAAACATGACTCAAAGAGTAATGTCTTTGCCATTGAGGTAATTGATGAAATAGTTAAATGATTCATATTATTTTAAAAAAAATCAAATCATAAATTATCCTCAACAATGCACTGAACCTTTAAGCCTTCGAAAACATATTAAAGAAGCTTGCAAAGAAAAGCGACCACTTTTATTTCCAAGCTCCTTGGTTTACCATGACCTGGATGACTGTGGACCTTCACACACTCAAAAGCATTTCTTTAATCAAGAGGCTGCAGGTGTTTTTCCAAAAGCTTGGATCTTCAGCCAGACTCACTTTTATTTGCATCCTGCTTTCTGTACTTGATGTAATATCTGATGGCTTAAGTAACATTTCAATGAAAACAAAAAAGGTGAGGATAGATCAAGATCCCAAAAGTATAGCAAAGCCCTGATTTATTGATTGAAATATTACATCATGTTCCAATGATGGGGTGTTCAAAGAAGCAGAAAGAGATTTACAGACTGACAGGCCATTTCAAAGGGTAAAAATCAATCTCTCATCTCATTTTTGTTTCTTTAAAGTGCACATCTTGGTAGAGTGCCTTGCCTTGTTGAATTTAATATTTAGTTTACTCTGAAACTTGCTCTCAGTTTAATTTCTAAGTTCACTTTAAATGATGACATCTATTTGTTGCCTTGTTAGTCATCTGTGTTGCCACAAATTGTGACTCAGCATACAAGATACTGAAGACTACAGAAGAAAAAAAAATCCTAGGGAAGAGTATTTTTCCCCAGAGAGTAGCTTTTATTTACGGAAAATCTCTATACAAGTAATTAGTTTCTTCTCTTTGGCTGAAGGTGTGATATTTACTGGAAGGTCTGTTTGTCAGGGAGACTTCAAAACTTGACAGGTTGCCATTAGTTAAGCATTTTCTTTCAGCTGGACTTAGAAAAAACTAAAACCGAGAGCTAAAGTTAGTGATCCTTTTCATCATTAGAGGGGCTGAATGTCTGTTCAGAATGTCTGTCTAAAAACTAATATGGTTATCCACAAATTTATATCTCTTGGTGACACAGGGGCAACACTTAGTTTTAAAGAGTCGTCCAATGATGACTTTCTACCATTAACTGTTGAGATATTTTAGTCTAGTTCAAAGTGATGGACCAACAAACCATACTAAGACTGAAACAGTAACACTGAATGCTGAGTTTTCAGGATCTGCTACAGTTATTGATGCAAATAAAAAGTAATCATAGTATTAAACGATGTGCAAGATACAGAATTTGCTTAAATTATTAATTTTATTCAACCTTTAATCATATCAAGGGCATAAAAAGTGTGTGTGTGTGTCTGTGTGTACGACCAAGACTTGACAAAATCAAATTTCATGTTTCCTCGAGTCTGCCAAGTTCTAACCCTGCTGTGTGCAAATGCAAATGCCTCACTAGTCACAGGCTACAGGTGTGACAGTGGGATTACTTGCATGCCAAAACGTACAATACTGTGCAAAAGTCTTAAACCACCCCTCATTTCTATTATTTTGCTAAGAAAATAGGAAAAAATACAATAAAAATAGTACATATGGTAAAAGGTGGAACTCCTATATATAGTTGGAAGCTATGTGATTAAGTGTGATTAACCCATTCTCCTTCTTATCAAGAAACACATTTATCATGTCTGGTAAAACCATATTCTTATGCAGTACCCCGAATGTTGAAAAATCACATTCAAGTGGCACGCAGGGAGTAAAACGTGATGAAAAGTAGTCCTGGCCAAGCATCTGTATGTGACTGGTTGGTAGTTAGAATGCATTATTTCTATTCTTCTAGCATAATAGTCTGGTTTGACTTAAACCTCAGATCTTCTTAGAAAACCCTCCAGAGAGGCTCTTCTCATTTGAGTATTACTCTAAAAAAAACCTTGAAATGGGATCTTCGGCAAGAAACAGCATACCTTGCTCGAAAATACCTCGTTCTTGGAGTAAAACAGGGACAGAAGACTTCTGGTGGCAAGACGTGTGCTCATGGGGCTCAATCAGGCTTAGTTTGAACCACTGCTCTACTACGTGTTGCATTGTCGCAGTAGGTAGATAATCCACCCTTTTTTTTAAAATTTTAAATCTCTCGATATGCATTGCTAGACTTTCACTTAGATTTGAAAAGCATGCTATTTTCAGAGAACTACGTGTTGATATGAAAAAACATTTATCTCGGTATAATTCAGCTGATTCTAGAGCAGCTCTGCCTCTGTTATTTTATGGTGTTTTGTCTTTATCAGATAACACACATTGGAGAGGGAGAGGAAATATGTGGCAGTAAAAACCCAAGTGTCAACACTTTCCCATGACTCTCACTGACTGTTATGTCACTATTTTCACAGACAGGCATACGGCTGAATAAACACCTTGTGGCTACAGGTGAGTTTCACCAACATATTTATTTTGACATGTGACAGCAGGGTAAATCCCCACAGCCACATCTGTGGGTAATGTTTGTTATTTATAGCCAGAAGAGACCACGAAACTGTATTTTGTGTGTACGGAGAATATAGTGCACTCGCTTTTTAAAAAGTCCCAACTTACACATTAAGATTGTAACAGTGTTTTTTGGGGGAGTTTTTTTTTTACCCAAGGGATTTGTACATTGAAAAAAGAAACTGCTTATTATGTTAAGAAAATTAATACAAATTTGAAACTAAGTTTTCCGGTCAAATCATACAGTGGCTGTAGAAATCAGAGACACCAGCTGGTCTGTGGGAATAATGACTATTTTGGCCAGATGCCAGTATATAGAAGGATTTTACAGGCAACTTGACAGACAGTTAAAGGACAAAATAAAGCACTTGTGAAATTCATTGGTTTGGCATCACTTCACTGATGAAGTGGTTGTAAATCTTTTTTGAGTCATTTCAGTAAACACTTGTTTAAAACAACAGTTAATGCACAAGATTGAAGGGACCGGACAGTGAGGAGAGTTTGTAACTGTAACCGTCAGAAGAATTTATTGAAATGTTTTGTAAAATGAATAGAAAAGCAGCATCTACCACAAAACATACCATCGCATAAGACCTGTTGTCACTGATTTTATGTCCAAGTCTTGTTTAATTTGGCATATCTCAGCTTTTTCTCCCTGCTTTTCCTGTTTGACAGCCATCCTTCCAATGAGACTCGTTCTGACGACGTAGTAGACACAGTAGATTCAAACACACGTCTCTCACTGTTCTGTCGACGCTTTGATGGGTTTTTTCCCATTTCTTAAAAACATGGCTTTGAGAGGCTGTTCATCTGCCTCATCTTTTCTCATCCATTTGTCAAACCTATTAAAGATATACTACATATTATATTCAAATATGGGAAGTTTTTTGGCTAACAGCGCTTTGGGAATCACCTTTTTGGTGCGAAGGAACTGTTTGTAACCCTTCAAATTATTATCTTTGACATTTTTCTGTATTCAACTAAAGAAAGGTGAATAAATCATCTGTCTTTGCAACAGGTTGTCAGGAACAGAGCATTTAACATTTGACATAGGGACAACAGTGGATCGTTCCTTGAGTTAAGTGTCTTTTCGTGCTTGAATGAGTCATAGATCAGTGTGAATGGGCTTGGCAAACAGCCAGTATTTGCTAGGATACACCTTGAAAACCAATGACAATGCCATTGTTAAGTATCTAATAGTTTATTTATTTATATATTCATTCATTTTATGAATGAACGACAGATTGCATGTGTTGTTTAAACCTTTTATCACAGCAAGGAACTCTATTTTGCCAGTGCACAGCCAAATTGACCTCTCTTCCTTCTCTGTGATGCTGTAAAACCAGATTTCTATCAGTTTGTCAATTAAGAAAAGGCTTCATCACACATGGCAGCATCATGTCATCAAAACTCCAACACTGATCATAAAATTAAAGTCCTGAATATACTCAGATAAGGGCATAGATAGGGATAGCTGGAGACCCAAGGGGCGAGTAGTCAATTTTCTTACACTGTTTTTAAAATCCGCCACCTGTGACATACACATAGTTATTAAACCGTAATGTAAATTCTCTGCAGATAAGTCAAAATCATCCCATCTTATTATGAAATTTGCATCACTCTTCATACTAGCAGATGCCAGCAGTTGTGCAAATGTGGAAAGTAATCAACACTTAACCCCAAATCCCACCATATGGTAACTTAATTGACCTTAATTTGCAACATATGGAAAAACATAAACAAAGATTTAAAAAAAACAAAACAACAAAAGTCTTATAATGCCCTCGTGCTGAAATTAAACATTTCCAAGTATTTAAATGAGTATGCTGTGAAGGCTTAAGCTACGGTTGTTACATTATAATCGTACCTCCAGAAGATTTTAGAGTTGCTAATAAAGGTTTAGTGTACAAACAGAGGTATCAGAGTTAATAAACATGTTTTGTCTTCGCCTCTCTAATCCAGATCATCTGTGTGCTGTCAACATTCCTCCAAGCATAATTAGCCATGTACCAATCTTTTTATTTCAGAAAAATATAACGTTTGGTTCTTTTACTTCATCTGCGATCAGTTGAGTATTATTTTTTTTTCCAAACCACTAGGTTTTAAGGTACTATACATTTAATGCAGAAGTCAGATATTTGATGGGCAGTGTCTATTTTAAAGAGACGTCACCCTTTTTAAAAAATTACATTGACTATCACTGACAACAGAAATGTAAAATATATAAACGCATTTCCAAATACTGGCTCTTTAAGACCAATTAAACTTCCTAAAATGATTTAAATCCTAAACAATTGCATTTTTAGCAAAGTAGCTACAAAATGTGAATAATTTTTTTAAAACTGAGATTAGCGGTCATCGCTGGTTGAGTATCATCATCTTGCTAAATGTAGTTGTGGTGGTAGTAGTCACTCTATTTTGGACTCTTTGTTGCGACATCTGATGGGTGAGGTAAGCTCAGTGGATCAAATACGTGAAATGAGTTTCTTGAGTTTTTTTAGGGGTTTTGATTGTTAAAAGTATCAAATTTTTCCTTAGAAATGTGCAGTTTATTTATTTATTTATTTTTTAAATTAACTTTATTACAAATTCTAAGATGAATACTTGTTGCTAACTACACAAAGATTAAATTAAACTGTACTTCCACCAGTTATATTACATAATGCCATAATTAAATTATATCCATAATTTAAAACCAAATTTCTCAGCTACCAAGGTGCTGTTCTCTTGCTTTGTCTTGCTCTTCTTACAGCTCCTCGCCCCACTGGGTAAACTCTTCATGGCTTTCTGGCAGACATCACCTCTTGAGTCTTGCGTAACGCCCCACTCTTTCCAGTTGGACTCCCTCACATCACCGTGATCATCAGCAGGCCCTCCTTGATCTTTATCGCAAATAGCCCTTTATCAGTCAAGAACTCCCTCTTGAGGAATTCATCCTTTTTCATACGCACCACTCGGTCGTAAAGGAATTCCAATAAGACTGCATAAATCAAGTCTAACGTGGCCCCGCTCTCAAGGCTCCAGCAGAATCAACATGAGCCTGGCGGTGGGCCTGAAAGAAGGAGCGTATTGTGAAGCAGTGCTTGTAAAAGGAGTTATTTGATTTGACTGGCTTGGCACAACCGCTATGGTTATGTTCAACATTCTTTAGTTAATGGTCCATGTTACAGCTAGTCTCCTCTCAGGGGGGATTAGGAGGAGGTGGATCAAAAAATGGCAACACTCTGAAACACCCTTATTCTGCTGTATCAACCTATGTGCTGACCTGTGAAAAAAAATGTAGTTCAATATGTGCACAGCAGCACTGAGTGCACCGAGCGGGTTGATGTGTGGCCACAGGGTGTGTGATTGTACAAGCACAGTTTTCCTGAATGCATCATTACATTTTCCATTGGCTTATATACTAAAATAAAAGTGAGTTCTTTTATCAAAAAGCAAATATACCTTTTTTTTCTTGTTGCTTGTGGTCACTTTTCATTAGTTTCTAAATGAAAAGAATCGCAGTTACTGTGTTACAGAGGCCAGAAACATTAAACACAACACAACAAATAAAACAGCTTAAATAAAGCAAAATGAAAACCATTATGACCAAATATGACAAACCATTACAGTGAGGTGACAGTTATAGTCAGTGGTTAAATAAGTAAATTATGGAAAATACATTCTTTGTGTAAAATGTGAAAGCATGGATGATACAGGTTAGACTGGTTATACTGGGAAACTGTTTTACTCTAAAAAGTTGTCTTAGTTCAACTTTAACCTTTTCTTAGTGTGTAAGATGGGGTTAAAAAGTGCTCAATTAAATATTTATCTGATGATGAAGAGGTAAATCTTTGTTTTAAAAAATGGCAGTCATGCAGCCCCAGCTTGCAATTACATTAGTCTAGGATAAATGTACAATAAAAACAAAAGCTTCATTTTAATTATAATTTACCAAAAAGTAAAAGGGCAAGATGATCAATATTCATGTCTGGTAGAACAGTTTAACCTTTTACAGGATGCTATTTTTCTGTTATGTAACATTAAAAATTACTCCATTTCATTCTGCCCTAACATATTCTGTATTAGCTTGTTATAGTTCTCTGTTAAAGGTAAAGTATGTTTTACCGAATGAAATAATCTGTCACAACAAACAAAGACGCTGTATGCAACATCAAACGCATTACTTCCTTTTTAAAAGCACAATCTATATAAGATATAGTGTAGGTAATACTGCAGGTGAATTTTTATACAAAAGTAAATTAAATCAATGTTTGGATCCACCCCATGAGTGATGACTGAGCAATTCGAGAGGGTAAAACATGCATCTTCAGATTTTCTATGCTATCAACCACAGAGGACTATCTACTGTAACCACTGAAATCAACCACTGAACCGCCAGTTTCAACAGAAACATTTAGGCCTCTAAGCCTTTTGAAGCATCAAATACAAGCATCACTCCAGCTTATTTCTTTCTATTGCATGTCTGCCAACAGCAATTTGACTTGTGTCACTTTCAGACATCATCCATTAGTTTTGCAGCACTTTGGCAGAGGCAGTATTAGATTTTGTGCAAACCCACACTGACAGTCTGAATGCAAGTGTAGGCAGCTGGCCAGCATCACTCATTGAGAGTAAAGGTTTGTGAAACACACCCATACTTTTCTCACATGTAGTTCTCTCACAGCTATCATTTATCATTTAGACAAGTGTTTCCACACTTGATATAGAGCAGCAGGGCACACGGAAGTCAGACCATTGAGCTGTTACACCATAGGCCAGAGTACTCAACCACTACACTCAGTGGATATATTTAAAGCTATTTGGACAGCAAGTATCAAACATCCACATTGAGCACTGTGCAGTGAAGTCCCTTAATATTTTCCAGTTACAATATCCAGTGGGTGGCACAAGCTGAGACACTTCTTTCATCAAAAAATGGTCGTAAAAATAGTTTATAAATTGACTAGCTGTAAATATTTGACTGCACAGTAGGTGATTTCGATGCTGATTTGCTGCAGTACAGAGCATATAGATTTCTCAATGTCTGCTTCTTTCAAGAATTGCAAAGCTTATCTTACATATTCCAGCAACCAGTTTCACATCTTGCAAGTGAGAGTTGCTGAGAGCAGCCAACAGCCAACTTTCTGTTTTCCTGTTTGGCAGCATTTTGTTTGACAGCTGTATTTAAAACCAGCAATGCACAGACTTGCTGTCCTGGTTTTAAAACATGAAAAAGTAAATAAAATGTATACAATCATTTTCTCTTTGTCTATACAGCATCATTTAAAAATCTTTAAGGCTTTTTGTTTTCCTTTGTGAGCACAAGCCTGTCGGTTATAAAGTAAATTAAATGAGCTCCACCACATTAAGCTAAACAATAAAGTGCTACTGACTCATTATTAAGTCACTGCTTTACTGCAACTGCTGCTACTAAATCTGCAAACAATCGCTTATCAATCAAAACAGTCCAGAAAAACACACGCTGGACAAAAACCAACTTTTAGAAGGTCACCATCAAGATCGCTGTCCAGGGTGCTGAATCTATAGCGACAGAGGGGCTCTGATGTAAATATGATATAAAATGAAGCATATCAACATGGGAAATTCACTCTTTAAAGGAACAGTAACATTTGCACTTTGCATAATTTATATATTTTTTTCTTTGTGTGTATTATTCAGTGTGCTAATAATGCTCAGGTCATGTATGAAAAGAATACCCAATACTGTTTTACTTTGTTAAGTGTACATATTATCAGTCAAATGTCTTTTCAAATGTAGTCAATCTAAATGGTTTGTGCTTATAATTGTTTTCATTGTAAAGTTGCCTACTCGGCAACTCTATACTGCAACACAAACAAGGGCTTTAAGAGAAGGTTTGTCATCATCAGTCAAAGATAATAAATTGCTGATCCCAAAGCCAAACCCAATGCTTACAGAAGCAATACTGGTACAGTACATGTTCAGCCTTGAAGTAAAGACAGAGAGATATTGAGCTTTTGTCTTATCATAACACAACAAAGCAAAAACTGAAAGTGACTTTTTAGCTTCAGCACATGCATCTGCAGCAACTGCTGTACACTCAGAACAAGCCCAGGTCATGTGGGAGGGAATCATTTTGCAGGAAATATCCATTTATCTTTGAGATAGAAGCGTGTTCTAATCTTCTTTTAAAAACTCACGGGTCATGAAACTCGCTCAGCGCATTAACCACAATGCATCTTTGTATTTAACACAGAGGCTTCATTCACACCTTGATAAGAGCCAGCAGCTTTCCTGCTCAAGTGTCCTTGAACAAAACACATCTAACTACAAAAGTGACCTCTGCCCATTTTTTTCCCCTCAGGCACCCACAGAGTATTGCTCTGCACTGAGGAGAAAAACACCAGCAACAGCAGATAAGAAGCATTTCTCGACCAACACTCATGTACATCGAAGATAAACCTGACATTTGGTTACCCAGATGAATCATAGATGATAGTCTGGAACCGGCTCTTGAATTCTCTGTGGGATTTTTGTATCTCCAAAGACCTCAGCTTATTATAGTGATGGTGCATTAAACCATCTAAGATCAACTATTTTACGATAGCATATCAGCTCCTTTCATCCTTTCCTAAAGGTAAAGAATTAAAGGGATAAACTTTCTGTTTGGTTATTTCAACTTTTTACTGTATGAATTTTGGCAAGCACGTCTACTTAAAGCTAAATGTAGCCTGCACATTTGTCAGAGCAAGATTGCAGTTCTTGAAAAACATGCATATACAGACCTGGATAATTTAATAGGCTAATTGCTTAATTGCAATTTATATATACAAAAAAATATAAATGTTTATTCTTGTTTAATACGCTCATTTATGTGAAGTCTTCATGGTATCATTTAAAAAGTCTGCAGAAGTGATTAAAGTGTTTAGATGCACGTTTAAATATAGAAAGATTAAGATATGAGCTCATTATCTGTGAGTGTATTAATTGAAGTTTAGTAAAAATACTCATTTCATAGTGTAATTCATGGTGAATCCAGGGAGTTACTAGTTGTTAGTTAACTGTTAGTTGTTAGTTGTGTGAAACATTCATAAATGATTATTAAACTACCTCAAGAATCTAACAGGTCAGCTATCTTCACAACTGAAAAAATGACACACAAAGAGCACAAAGAGCTACAGAGCATACAAATATTTATTGCTAGATGCAAATATAACCCACCTGATGTTTGCAGAACACTTAAAAACAGGTAGGTGCAGATTATAAATCAGAGTGTGTATGATACGCTCAGCAGCGGCAGCACAGAGTAGCTTAACTTCAATATACCGAAGCTGCTGTCACCACAAATTAGTAGTGAATATTTAAAAGTGTAACAAGTATAAACACCGTAAACAATGTGCCCATCATATTTAACTGATAATGCAGAAAAAGGTCTCTGTGATGTTTAAGAGTTATGAATTTCAGGAAGCTTCACGAATGTTCAGGTTTTCCTCTGGTTTGTAGTCTGTTAGCATCCGGTCAGGTTCAGTACCAAATTACCTATAATGTGATAGAATGGTTTAGTTTATAGATCTAATATAAAAATGATGATCATCACATTTTTATGTTTAAATAATCATTACACTGATGTAGAAGGACTCATTATACTCTGCATATATACAGAGTGTAACTAGTATAACTATAGTTATTGTTAATTTTCAACTATGTGTATTCTTAGACTCAGTCAGATTATCTCTGTGTAATTCAGATATCACAAATAGTTCTCATTTATGTGATCCTGCACTTTGGTGCAACCCACTGTTCAGCCCGTAGCTGCCTTTCCTCTTCCTTTAACTCAGCTTTCATCTTGGCTCTACCCTTCAGTCACAAGATTTGAACACCAGATGGATGGGGCTGCTATGCTGTGAGTCTGAGATGACCATATTTAATATTTCTATCATGAGTATGTAATAAATTAAGACATTGAGCATGTTTAACATATACATCTGACATTTTAACAGTATGCATATGACAAGAAATAATTATTGCTTTGTTTTTTGTTTGGTTTTTGTCAATGAAAACAAAAGAATGCCAGATTCCAATAATTAAAACATAAATCATATGTGATGGTTTCATGTTTGATGATGTTTTAATTCGTTGAGTTTAGGTTTCTATTGAGGTTTCATTGTTACTCTCAGTGTTTGGAAGGGTAAGTTTTGGATCCCTTTTTTGATTTATTATTTTAACAGTGAGTCTGGTTTCCTGTGATTTGCTGATATCTGTCTTCACTAGATGAGCTTCAAGCAGTCTTGAAAGTTTGATACTCCGTATAAGTTCTTTGTTAGTTAACTGAATAAGGGTTCTAAACTTAAGAGTCCCAGTGGGCAGTGTACAGATCATCAGGCTATTCATCTACAAAGAAAACAAGAATGACACTTTCCCAGGGTTTTCCCACCTCCCAAATCCACCCCCACCCCCCCCCCCCCCCCCCCCCCTCTATCC
>VUQR01006138.1:2549-13065 GCA_015108515.1 Hemichromis elongatus
TTTTTTGTTTTTTTTTTATATATTTTTTTATATATATATATATATATATATATATATATATATATATATATATATATATATATAGTTACTTTAAATGCAACAACTTCAGTTTAGCCTGCATGTGCCGTTTGAACATTTAAAGTAGTAAAGTAGTAAAGTTCTTTCAGCATGAAACGTGATGACTTTTCTTTACAGCCCGATGTATACACACACACACACACACACACACATATATATAAAGATGTGCCACAGTAGTAATGGAGACGCAGCAATAAAGGCAGGGGTCAAGCGGAATCTTGACATGTGCTCAGATTATATTTACCCAGGTTACTGCAGACACAGGAAGTAAGTTCAAGTAAGGAACAGAGTCGGTCCCTTAAAATAGGCACAACATCTGCCCCTGTAAGCACAAGCACCTCCAATGTAACTAAATAATCTAAAACCAGTCAGAATACATTTGTTCTGAGCTGTGCCCAAACGAGGGCTTGGGGGTGTCATAAAATTATAAATTCACCTGAGCTGCTAATTCAGTGAGAGTGGGAAACACACGTGCAACTGCCACACATGCAAGGTTCCCCTTCTCTCATGTGCAATAATGTTTTTGCAATTGCATTTCAAACTAATGGCACAGTAACTCTGACGCATATCCACACAATTTGTTAAATTAAATTTAATAATTTCAACTTCAGCTTCTTGGGCATGTTCATCTGGTTTCAAACTAATTTGTATCATCAAAAGTGACAAGTCATGCAGGCAAACACATCACGAGAAAGTAGCCGACCGGATTCTGTAATTTAAGGATTTGTTGCTTCATTTAGTTTATACAGTGACAAAAATATCAAGGATTGAGCTGTTGTGTGACTATGAAACAATTTTAAAATCAACCAAGTTGCATAATATTTTATCAAAGAAAAGAAAAATCTGTTGTAACTGCATTCGTTTTTGGGGGGAATTTCAATCTGCTCTTAGTGTTTGTGCTAAATTCTGTTATGGCAACTTGTTTCATTTAACCCACAGCAAAAGTGGTAATACTGGAGTCCCATCAGGGAACCTCTGAGCCACTAATCTGAAAGCCTTTCAATACAGCAGAATGATCACATGAAAGGTTTTCATGACAACACTCATAGCTTCAGGTGAATTAAGAACAATGACCTCATTTGACCATCTAGCACAGCCGCCCATATCTTTGTCTTACTGGAAAACACATTAAGTGGGTATGTTTTAAGCATGTATATCATCTCGCAATGATTTTGTCCTTTGTTTGACTGAAAGTAATGGATCTCGTGCTAGTTCGCCAATTGTGTTTGTATTGAAAAAACTGTTTGAACAGTGACTGTAAAGCATAAATGGGGTGAATTGTATCCCAGGTTAAAAACGATAAATATCACTGATGATAACAGAAGCATAGTCACTTTGTGCATAGAATGAGCATAATAAAGTGAGGTCATGAGAATCTGACTGTCTACACAGAAAAGAGTTAATTTAACCAGTTTAAGACATAGAAATGAAAACATCTGCCACAACTGCATCGTCAATAAAGTAAACTGAAACTGAAATGTGAGAATCAGTACCAAAGTCAGAGAGGTAATACGAATATTAGAGAAAGAAAGCAGCAGAATTTAAAAAACAAACAAAAAACAGCTAAGATGAATAAGACAGTAAGTAGAAAATACCATTAAGACCACAAAGACTAAACAAACTTTGTTTATCATCTTTAAGGATGCTTAAAATGATGTCAGATGTGTATGTAGAAGATCTTTTCATGCTTTTTGCAACAGGTCATAAAAGAAGTGAGTCATCAGGCCGAGCAGCATCTTGCCGGGGTTTGTGTGTTACTGCTTGTCATCAGAAATGACTCAATTTGATGCAATTTATTACCAACACTTTACATCCTTTCATGTGGCCCCCTTTATATTTTGGAACTTCCTTATTATTCAGTAGAAAAATCATAGAAGTCTCACAATAAGATTATTATGGCTACAGAATCCCTGCAAAAATGCTCGCATGTGGATCAACTGTAATTCAGGTCAAATTATAAATACGACTTAAATTGAATTTGCACCAGAAAAAAAGGCAGTTTCCTTTTTTGGAAAAACAGAATTGATTGATTTAAAATGCTTTACTAACTACACATTAAAATATTCAAGTAAAAAAAAAAAAAAGGTGATCTCATCATAATCATTTTAGCCTTCAAGAAAACTTCAAGGTATTTTTCAAAGTTTTTTTTTAACTTTTACTGGGAGTGATCAAATCAATGAGAATATTTTTTTTATGATTCTGCATAAATGTATTAAAGTGCAGACAAGCAGCAGTTCGCTGTAGAACTTACACTCAGAAAAAGAGTGTATGAACCTCGCTCTAGCTTCGTAAAGCCTTCCACTGGGTGTGTGTTTATGAGAGAAAATAAAAAAATCTCAGAAAGCCAGAAACCAGATGAAGAAAAGCTGAACTGACAATACTTGGAGATAATAATAATAATAATACGCGGCAACATGGGTTCAACTAAGAATCTGCTTTCTGACCCTGAAAGAAAGTTTGCCAGGTTTACATCCATTATATTACCCCAGTAGTATTTATGTTTTTGTTTTTTTAAATCAGTCTAATATTCTGAAATTATGACAATAAAATAATATCCAGGTGTCCAACTTCTCCTCTTAATTATTAACATCACTTTTTTTTCAGTTTGTCTTTTTTATTCCTCTTCATCCATCACTTAGTCCATCGCTGTCTCTTTCAGTCCCATTCCTCATCATCTCTGTAGGGGTTGTCCTCTCTTGGTGGCTCCTGAAACCGGATGTTTGCCAGCATGTCCCTCATTGCCACCATTAGGCGATTCACTTCCTGGTTCAGCTCCTGACCAGCTCGAGCCACTTCCATGTCATCTTCCTGCCTGGGAGGATCCTTAAGAATGAAGGAGAGATTATTCAGTCTACAAACTTCTAGTGAGGTTTTTACTCTACCTGAGGACTCAAAGTGCTTTATACAAAGTACCTCATTCACACAAGTCCTCTTTTCTATGCAAGTTCTTTCTATCTAACATTCAAACACATTCATAATCCAGTGGATGCATCAGGTTAGTATCGTTCCCAAGGATATTTGGCTGGAACAACCAGGGATCGAACCACCAACATCCCAATTAGTAGATGACCCGCTCCGTCTCATGAGCTACAGCTGCCCAAAGTGTTTCGCTACAATGTACTAATAATTTAACTTGTTCTCAGAAATGGTAACCATTGCAAGACAGTAATTTGACTGTACTGATGGTGTCCAAATAAATATACGGCATCCACAGTGTAACCTATGGTTCATGTTATCAAACACAACTTTGTTTTCAGAAATTTAATTCCACTTTACAGCCAAGTTGTTTTTTATATATTACATTCTTAACTGTATTTCCTTTATCCATATTGTATCTCTTCCTCTCCATAAGTGAATAACAGAGATGGAACTGTCCTGATGGAAACATGCCTCAGGCATATCTGTTAACAGTAAGCATGTACAGTTGACTGTGTGAGTGTTTCCCATACATTTACTGTATCTTAAAGTGACAGAGATTGGTGTGTGCTGCGCGCTGGCAGGAGACTGTAAGACCAATGAGGACATCCATGTTCAGCAGGTCAGTCATTGGAAAACTGGACATAAACCAGACACATATCATGCTCAGTGTAGCGCGAGAGAAATGCTTTAAAGCCACAAAGTGGACATGGTGTCTTTGCAATAATCACCTTCACACATTACAGAAAGTAACAGTTAAAAGAATCTTTTAATTTAGTCCTAGAACATGTTTTTATTTGCAGAAAATAACCAAACAAGGTCAAAATGGGTTCAGTATAGGTCCTGCTTTCCATGCATATATATACTATTTTCACACAGGGAGCATGTTTGCATTTTTTTGCTATTAGTCTAAGGAGGACTTAGAGCATATAAAGTTCATAGGAATCCATGTTGGTCCATGTTAATTATGGCAAACCCGGATCAGTGAAATGCTGCATTTTAGCATGTTCAGAAAGTCCACATATGATTAAGGTTGTTTATAAACATTTTCAGATTAAAGTATGCCCATACGGATGTTTACATTATTCACAACAACTGCTCACAGTGTGTTTTTCTTTCAGCTGTCTGACTGCAATCATCACCGCTTGCAATGCCTTTTCTAGTTAAAAGGTCTTAAAGGTAAAATGTTAGGTTGAAATACTGGAACACTGTAAAAAACACCTAGAGAGTTACTGCAGGGAGAACTAAAGACGACACTTTTGCTGGTCTGAAGGCAACTGGCAGAAAAACAAAAAAAACATTGTCCCATGTCTCACTGTCAACCCCAGCATAAAAATGTGTGTGCTGTGTAGTCTTTATACATTGATTCTCGTTCACAGTCTCTGAGCTTAAATGCAGATCATTCTGACAAAAACATCGAGATAAATATCAACCTCCCCGCTCCTTCACCTCATTATTTACTTTTTTCTAAAGAATGGGCTGCTGAGAAATTTAACAGTTTGTGTAATGAGGCATCCAAGATTTGACATTTAAATCAATGAAATTAACTAAACAACTTCCTATTAATAAATATATCTGAAAAAATAGATCTACATCCTCACATTTCTTAAAAACAGTTAACTAAAAAAAATGGTAATAACTCCAAAATTTAGGTGACAAAGCCAGATGTTGTAAGCCGCACTAGACAACATAAACTACATAAACTTAAAACTCAGTGAGCTTTGAGCTGGTTTGGTGGGACGTGATAAAAATGGTTTAGTGTTCACACGTTAACAGATGAACAAATTAGCTACACGAGTGTTAGACATTCCAACAATGCTGGTTTTACATAAACGGGTTTCATTCAAGATGAACAAAATGTGATTAAATGAAGAAATCTAAGCACTGATCTTCCGTATTAGGAAAGAGAAAGCAGAGACCTTGAGTCAACTTTGCACTTCATGAATGTTGTTTTCTTCAACTTGGAAATGGTCGACAGAATTAACTGATCATATGCTTTCTTTGATATTTTTCAGTTGTGATCCCCTAAGGGTGACCATGAGTCTTAAAAGGAAATATTCCATCAGTCATGGATGTGTGTTTAAATTATTTTCCCAAATTGTTTCCCAGCTCAGCCCTGCAGGGTGCTGCTATTAAATGGGTGTATCTGTGCGTGTCTGCTGTAGTCATAAAAAATCCAAACCAAAAACACCCAAAACACAACTTTGCTTGAAATGCATCGTTCAGGGTGGTGAGGGCGAACATTACACTGGAGTTTGCTTTTGAGGATGTATGACTGTCATCAACGTGTCAGACCCCCGGACCATTTAGAAAGGCGAAATAATGAGTCTCTTTATTATTAATCTTTATTATGGAAGAATAAAAATCTAGATTTATTGTGTCTCTAATTTTAATTTCTTTTGCATAATTACAAAGTACCTGCACAGAGTAGAGATTAAAAACATATTCTTGTGTCAGGAGGCGAGAGCCAGACATATTTTGAGAATATGTGATCTGACACCAACAATGAAAATATTTGTTTATTGTAGTTTGTTTTTAATCCTGATTTTTCAGTTTTTCAAGTCTTCTCTCTCAGGCAAAAATCTAAATTCTTTGGTCTCTGCTAGAGTTTAGATTTCTTGAGCTGGAGGTATCAGCTTTGTGCTCCTTTAGTGATTTGTTACAGTAAACTCAACAACAAACATCATTGCAAGAAATCAGAGAACCAAGAAGAACAGAATTAAATCACTTTACAGCCCTCTGAGCACACCAGTTCATAATGATTCATTCACTAACTGCGCTCAGAGAATTTTAAAAGAAACAAATGAGTTTTGTGTCAGGGACTTATAGATTAGTCACATGGCGTTACCACATGCACACACTATGGGTTCTTTATTTGTATTCTAAGCCTATGCAGCTATTTAAAGAAGCTGTAGCAGTAGAGTATGCTCCTAAGGGTGAGGAAGGACATCTACAGTATAACTGACATCCATCCATTCTTTTCCACTGGTTAGTTTTCAAAATGTCTCCCCCAACATTACGGTCAATAGTTTCACATCAGCATTCACCCCTCACATCTGACAACCAACATACACAATCAACGCTAAACCCCTGCACACATTAAAAAACGTAAGTGCATCAGAAAATGAGACAATACAGACCTACAAAGGATATTTCTGTCTGTTGTTTTATTGGAAAATGGCTTAATTTAACTGTTAGCAGAGATACTAGTTACTCTCTCTTCCTCCTGCTTTGCTATGTTCATGTGTGTCTGTGTGCTAGTGAAAAAGGCTCTGCTGCATGTCTCTGTGGCCAACACAGCACAATGGAGGAGAGGCAAAACTCACGTTAAAAACAAATTGGTATGAGTACAATCAGAAGCTTCCTGACAAGTGTTCATCAATATAAAATCTAAGATAGACAAATACTTATCTTGACTGACTCACCTGAATGTTAAAGTTTGGCAGCAATGAGCGGAAAAACAGTGACAGCGTACTCTCATTGGATGCACCAACACGCTGCCTATATGCAGACACAAAAATAAACAAAACATGAACTTAAAATGAAAAGTGAGACTAAAATAAAATAATAAGAGTAAAATTAGCATGCAGCTTCTCAATTACCTTTCTGGTCGTGTATATGATATCACTGAGTCGAGTGGGGGCAGAGGATCAAAGCCCATCACAGGCTGAGTGGTCACCTCCTGATGGTGAAACAAACCAAACGAATACATGAATATAGAATAGACACGCCAGTTATCAAATGCAGTGTGTGCAAAATGATGGATGGATTTTAAGTTGTCTGGCCTTTTTCTTCATTAATTAAGAAAAAAAAAACGTAAGCTGTCCACAAAGTACACTGCTCAAAAAAAGCAAGAGTATGGTTTTTGCTATCAGGGTGGTGCCTCAGATCCCTGATCAAGGTAAAGTAACTGATAACATTTGAGCACAAACAAACCAAAAAACATTTCCATTGCACTGGGATTGCAATTTGCTGCACGTGCAATTCTCAGGACAGATGACGCTGAAGTGCAGATGGTGATTGTTTCTTACCAGAGGTAGAGTTGAGGTGGCTTCTTTGATCTCAGAGAGTAGGACATGGCGATGGATATTCCTTGGTGCACTTTGGTACCTCTGCTTTCTCCTATTAGAAAGACATTAACGGGAAGGTTTTGAATGGCATGTTCTTTTAATTAAAGGAAAAAAGTGCAGAGGTGAGACCTAGCCCACAGTTAATTTTGCCTCTCTTTGTCATCAACAAAGGCCAAAAAAAATGCTTACTTGTTTTGGCAGTCCTCCACTACAGGGTCTTTGGCATCAACTCGTCGCAGCACTTCTTTCACGGCCTCTTCCAGCCAAAGCATTACTGCTGCCTCCCTCCACAGAGTGTAAGCTCTCCCCACATACAGCCCTGTCAGTTCAGCGAGAGCTGGCAGCTGCCTAAAGATGGAACAAGTGCAATGAGCTTTAACATGAGACTACAAAAGTGAAGGGATTTTATTTTTTTAAAATTTTGCTGTTTTTAAAAAGCTGTATCGTTCAATAGTTTGGAAAATAAAGACAGCATACTTTACCTTATCTGACTATTTGAACCAAAGAAGCTATGGGAGGTGACTGCGGCATCTGCCTGCACTGTACACAGATCCAGTAAAGGCATCAAGACTATAGTGGGGGGAGGGAAACACATCAAAGGCCGGGGAAATACAAAGTTACACTTTTCAAACGGTGAATGGTAACAGTCTTTGAATTTATTAAAATTCTTTCAAATATGCCTTAGAATATGAAGAGCTAACTGAAGGGCAACCATTTAATTCAGTTCACTGCTGAGGGTCTAACCTGCAGGGAACATGATGAGGGCAAGCTGCAGCAGCTCGTCAGCTTTGTGCCTTTGTTTGTGACTTTCTTCAGGGTCCATATTTTCCTGCTGACTTAGATGAAAATAACAAAGGGCAGTGGAGAATGCAAAGTTTGGCAGCTGAGACAGATTTCTGTGCTCCTGAAAAGAAAAAAAACAGACTGTAACAGACTGAAAAGTTAACAGTGGCACACTAAGTCACGTGCACACACACAGAAAGTAAGTGCACACTTTACCTCCCAGTCCTGATATAACTGAAGGACAGATTGGTACTCTCTGGAACGAAGTGCCAGGAAATCAATGAGCAGCAGCATGCAAAGAGGGTCAGAGTCCGGGTCCAAACTAATTCAAATGTGAAAGAAAAAAATTAAATATGAAAAAAAAAAAAAAAATCATGCAAGCCAATGACAAAAGTGTTTCTTAAACTAAGTACAAATACAAAATATCGCACCACAATGATCCTGGCTGCTTACGGTGTTTCAGACATTACAGCTGCTGTTGGTTATGGCTGACATTTAGTAAAGAGAGCATTCATGAAGAAGGCATTCAAAACCAGACAGCTCCAGAACACCGCTGCTGTTTGTTTCCTTAGTAAATTTTGACCCTCTGGCAGAAAACCAACTGAAGTAACCAGGAGGGAGTTATTAATTAATTAAGAACTTTTACTCCTGCACCATCGAGAGTGTCCTAACAGGAAACATCTACACCTGGTTTGGGAACAGCACCAAGCAGGACAGACAACATCTGCAAAGAGTCGTGCGCTCGGCCGAACGCATCATTCGATCAGAGCTTCCTGACTTGCTGTCCATCAACACCAAGCGGTGCAAGACTAAAGCCAGGAAGATTATGATGGACCGCTCCCATCCCAACAATGGACTCTTCTCACTGTTGAGGTCTGGAAAGTGCTTCCGCTCCCTTAAGGCCAAAACAGAGAGAATAAGGAGGAGCGTCTTCCCTCAGGCTATTCGGGCCCTGAACCAGGTGTAGGACTGGACTCTCCCACACACATCATCACACGCACTCTGGTTTTTCCTTTTGCACATTTCTTATGTAAACTGTTATTTGCACATTTTTACTGTAAATTTCTAAGTTTAAATCTGTAATTTTTTTTTAGTAATCTGTAAATCTTATTGTCATTTAATGGTCAAGCATTGCACAGCAATAAGCATTTCACCTCATGTCATACTGTCTATGGTTGTGTGTGACAAATAACATTTAAATTTAATCTATGCACACAAGTCGCTTTTTACAACAGTTTAAAATCAATCTAAGGGCAAAAAAAATTTCTTTAAGAACAATCGTGATTATAACAACAAATAAAGTTTGTGTGTTAAAGATCATATCAGATGAAATTATTACTTATCTTCTTTAATCATGTCATACATTTCTTCAAGCAATGCTTTAACGATCCTGTTAAAGCAAACAGTTACTTAATATCTGCCGGTGATAAAGAGCCAGTGCTTTCTTTATTACCGCACTGCTGCTTTTTAGACCAGAACATTAAATCAGGAAACCAAAATTTGATGAAAATCACAAAAAATATTGACTACTATATGAATAGTCTGCAAAGCTCGAGCTTATGGCAGCGGTGCCCCCACAGAAGCACTTTTTGAAAAGCTTTTTGGTAAAAAATTTCCTGAGCAACATAACACAAGAGGTAATGATATAAACGCATGAACTGACTGTTTTTAGGTTATGTCACCATAAAGGTTTAATTCTGTGTGAAGGACGGGTCATGATATTAGCCCGAATCTCAATACATGACCGGAATGAATGGCCTGAAACACATGTTCAGTTGTTTTTTTACCTTATAAATAATTCTGAGTTCATCGCAGATCGTTATCAGCAGACAGTCTCATCACATTAGTGCACATAGAAAAGGTGTCTCAACAAATTTGTGTTTAATTTATAAAGGGAATAAAGTTCTTCTTGTTTATCTAGAAAGTAATTTATGTAATACTTTTCATGTAATAAGATAGTAAAAGCGCCTAAATCTACATCCGCTCTGTTTGAGTAGAAACAGATTGTGTTCTTTTATCATTATTGCTCACATGTCATATCAGCCCATTAATTCCAATCAAATGCAGCTGATTAACTGATCATCACTAAGTATGAGCACCTCATGAAAAGCAGTACGTTTGACAGCTTAAAAGTCTGGACCATTCAGGTGCATTACAAAATGCCACAATCCACCCAGGACTGGACGTCCCAGTAAATACACCCCAAGGTCAGACTGCTCAATGCTCAGGAAAACTGCGAAAAACATTAAATGTCAAAGCTCATGACAGCGATAAGAAACCCTGAATAAGAATGATTTATTTGGCAGCGTTGTCCAGATAAGGCTTTTTCTCTTTTAAAAGAAAACGCCAGCAAGTCTTAGGTTTGCACAGTTGCATCTGAACAATGTTTCAAAAGTCTTGTGCAAAGTCCTTTGGACAGATGAGACCAAAATGCAGATGTTTGACTATAATGCACACGTCCCCATTTGGTGAAAACCAAATAGCATATGAGAACAAACACCTCATACCGACTGGTGATGATTTAGGCTTGCTTTGCAGTCACAAAATCTGGCCATCTTGTAGTTACTGTGATGTTCACTTGCACACAACTGTGAATTTAGGTCAAGTGAATAAGACCTCAGACACTGGACAACATCCATCTGAGATCCACTGGTTGGAAAGAAAATGCA
>VUQR01006138.1:13085-35093 GCA_015108515.1 Hemichromis elongatus
GTTACACTTTCAAGCACTTTTAAGCACCACATCTGAAATTCAAGCACTTTTCAAACCTTGAAAAGACTATATTAAAATTCAAGCACTTTCAAGGATTTCAAGCACCCGTACGAACCCTGTTACTGTGATGTTCACTTGCACACAACTGTGAATTTAGGTCAAGTGAATAAGACCTCAGACACTGGACAACATCCATCTGAGATCCACTGGTTGGAAAGAAAATGCATTCCCTGACTGGTTTCCAAGAGGATGCTGGCAGTTACTGGATGAATTTGGTAACAAACGTTATCTAATCTTGCTGCAAAAACCTCTTAGCAACTGGTCACTAGCAGATTGCCTTGATTGTCATGAAGCGCACTGAATACTGCGTGGCCAGTAGTTGCTGAGTCTTTGCACAGAAGTTGGCATCTTGCAAAGAACCTCTGCGAACAGCTCACAAATCAGTTGAACAAAACCCATTTTTGCCCCCTGAGCAGTGTTTGTACCATGTCCAATATGACAGACAAATCTCAATCGTTGTGTTTATGATGTCAAACAAAACTCTACAGAAAAGTATTTTAGAGTGAAATGTGGGACCATCTGTTTGAAACCTAAAGCTTGGCTTAAATGTGGCCATCCACAACAAGAAAATAGTCCCATACACAGCAGCAAATCAATAACTAAACGGCTGAAAAGAAAAGAACCAGCATCCTGTGATGGCCCAACCAGACCTCACCCAGACTCTTTAAAAAAGCTCAGTTTTTCGCAGGAGTCCATATTATTATGGAAAGTTCAAAGACTTTTCACAGTACTGTAAAATAGTTGTTTTAAATAAACACATGAATCAGAAACATAATGTTTTATACACGAGTTAAAGATTTGTTTGAAAGAGGAAGAGTGAATGGGGAAGAGTGAGGATTTATTAGTATTGCTATCATAAATTTCTCATATCTAATTATGAAACTTTTCCTTTTCCACGTCACAAGCGTTGCTTTCTATACCTCAGGATAAGTTTGCAGTACTCCAAAGCTGTCCTTGGGCATCCTCTCTTCTCCAGGAACATCATGTGCTTATACAGAGCCAGATAAAATGCTCTGCAAACAGGGGATATTGAATTACTGAATTGCTGAGTTCAATCATTTCATAAACATATAATTTAAGTTGAAAACTATACTATAGAGTCTACAAGATGTTTAACAAAAGTACAATGTGTAACAAAATTTTTAAAAAGTACAAAAAGGAACAACCAACCTGTTTTCTGGTCTCAAATAATCCAGTCTGCTGGTGCCTGACGTCAGACTGAATAAAGGATGAAAAGCACACTCAAAGCTGTATAAGGCTCGCTCTGGAAAAAGAAACAAACAAAAAACAAAAAGAAAAATGCACTTTTACTTAGGAGATAACTATTAATAGGTACACAAGGCTGCACCGTCCCGTGTCTTACTCCTTCAGCTTGCATTTGGCTGGTGCCGTGTTACTATGTAAATCACACAAATTATCCCTGCAGAGGGCAAAGTATCCCTGTGATTTTTCCACAAAATATTTCAGATACATATTTAGGATGGCCCCTATCAAATTAAACCCATCATTGTCCTTTATATGAATTTTGACTTTTGTTAACAAGTGAGATCCTGTTTACTCACAGTATATATATATAAAAACAAATATAAATACATTTGGAGAAAGACAGCTGTGTTGTAAATGCAAATGAAAACAGTCATTTACAAATAAGGTAAGATGCATTTGTATACTTACAAAGACAAAACATCAGATATCGGAAGTGGATCACTTTAGTTGTTTTTTGAAAAAGAAAATCTATTTAATACCAGCAACACAGCAAAAAAATAAAAAAAATGATGAGACCTCATATGCCACTGTGTCACATCACCATCACCTATAGTTTAGAAAGCCCAACATTTTTGCTTTAAATAGTTTGATGATAAAATGCATTTTTAAATTGTAATTACACTGCAAGAAGTAGAACATTGAATGGTTGAATTCTAAAGGCATTCAAGAAAAACAAACAAACAAATTAAGTAATCAGTTAATACTGAAAAAAAAATGTACAGTATGTGCTCGGTCCGCTTAGTGATGATGAACAACAGACATGCACTTAAAGGCAGAATAATGCCTGAAGGCAGGCTGCATTTCATGTCTGTACCAAAATCTCTTGTCTACAGCAACAACAGAAAGAGTTTGTGTATTAAGTCACTGAGATCAGAACGCCAGGACGGGTGCAGGTCACACAACTGAATGAAGCACAACCCAGTTAAGATTCAAAATTTCATTATAGTCTAAAGACATCTGAATAAATCACCATCGTACTTGCAGACCATTAGTTTCCCTTGAAGCCAGATGTGTCATTTGCTTTTAACAAATTGTGGTTGAACAGAGTGGATCCCCAGCTATCCTCATTTTTAAAAAAATAAAAACCCTGCCTAACAACAAATTTCATGACACAGAGAATCCAATGATCCTTACCAATAAGGTCCCTAGCCATCTCCTGGTCTTCTTGTATGCGACAGACATCAGAAAGCTGCAGCAAGGAATCAATGTGGTAGGGGTTAAGCTGAAGCAGGGCCTGCACGGGAAAAACAAAACAACACAGATGGTACATAAAAATAGGATACGGTATACCGTAGCAACATCACCCACTGGTTTGTAAAACTCTACACCTTCATTTTTGACCAGACATCACAAACAAGCGGTGAGAAACCAGGGACACTGCTTGTTTATACTGCAGCAACTTGTCAATCATAAGGTTGACATCCCTGTTAACCCTGTAATATCCCATTTTATAGTCTGATTTTCTTATCATTTTAAAATGATTACATTCTTTGTAATATTACTTAATACTGGTGATTTAACTCAAAATCAAGTTTTGATCGAAGTCATAGGTCAAGTAAGGCCCTGATCACATAGCCCTAAAAACCAGTGGCAGCCTGCTGGCAACGACTGACTGCTGGTGAAAAATGTACTTTTACCAACTGGTCAGTCGTTGCTGGATGACACTAACTGAAATTGCCCCCCCCCCCATTATAGGTAGACATGTTATCATGCAAGAGGGTAGGAAAGTGGTGTCTTTATTCTTCTTGGATGACGTAAAGATGAAACAGGCTTTGTTTTCACACTCAAATTCATCATGAACCTAGTTTATTTTTGTATTTGCTTTACTTTATTCATTAAATGATTAAAATAATTAGTTTTTCAGTGTAGATTTAAATGTTTTCAAGTAAAAGTTTAGGTTGACACATAGTCACCAACGTAGTCTTTATACTGCAAGGTAAACATCATCCTGTCGTCGATCAACATTCTTGGTTGATCTAAGAGGACCATCCACTAACTTTACACCCTGTTCATACATGAGACACCCCCCCCCCCCCCCCCCCCCCCCCCCCCCACACCACCACCACAGAACACACACACACACATACAGCAATGTACACAAACGTCTGGCCTTTAAAGCATCAGCGCTCAGGCTGTGCCTTACATAATGACAGAGAATGGAGGCATTAGGGCAATTTGTTTGATTTAAGCTGTCAAGGCATCCTGGACCCTGCCCCTCTCAGCTGGTTTTGATACCAAGCTTGTGTGTGTGTGTGTGTGTGTGTGTGTGTGTGCGTGCGTGCACACTCATCACAAGCTTGCACATTTTGTAGGTCTTTTAAAATATGGTTTACAAGGTCGAAGTAGTGCGAGCAGGTACTTCTCTATGGTGTGCACGTTAACCTCATTTCCCCTTCTGCATTTTTATTCCTGTTGTTGTGCTTCAGTTTTACTTTTTGTGTGTTTGCGTAGTCGACTTTCCAGGTCTCCATGGTGAAGGGGAAGCCCCCTGAAAGCTTCTTGATATCTTCTTGGATTTGCTCCTGATTCGTATTTACAGTATATTTATCTGTCTTGTCATGATGGTTGTCCAGATTTACAAGGAAACCCCCTCTATTGCTCTTCATAAAGTTGACTCTTTCTCTGCACTAAAGCAGCTCTTCTGGGAGCTTTTCATATCCAAACCTGAATCTGAACACAGAGCGTCCTTTTAGTACCAAGTCTCACTATTCAGCAGCGATCTTAAAGTGCCTCTGGGCACTTATATGGAAGCATTATCCCAATTTAACCCCGTAAAGGTTGGTTCTGTTCATCTGGATGTAGTGTTTTCAGTGGGGAAAAAATGTTTCATCACTCATCCAAGTGACCTTTTCAGGGCTAGCTGACTGCAGATTTCCCCATGCTTATAAACAATGACTGAAACCAGCCCACTGAAGGAACAATGGGCTGTGAGGTCAGTTCCTTGATCATTAATATGCAAATTTAATGACTATTGATCAGCAACCACTAATCAAAGACTACTCATCAATGCCCATGAGTACCATTCAAAGAGAGTTGGGGAATGGTTACAATCACAGCATTGTAAGATGCTGAAAGATGTTCCCTTAGGCCCTCTCCTCGTAAACAGCCTCCTTGACTCCCTGCTCCCATCCTCATCATTGAAGGAGTGTCCACTGGCCTGTAGGTGTAAATAGACTATGTCAATTTCATTCAGTTTCAGTTGGCACTAGGATAAAAAAAATTATATGCGTGGAATCACCAATCTGATCTGAAGAAAACTGCTTAAAATGTTTCCAGACTTTGCCCCAAAATAAGGTCTTATATAAATCTCATATAGATTTTTTTATTGGCTGCCTCTTTCTTATAATGTCCCTGTCGTTGTGTGCTCTTTTATACTACTGTGCAAACTGAGTTCTTTGTCTGTTGCTTCGAAGAGTTTAGCTTTTTTTCATAATTTCTTAATAGGCTTGTGAGCAACATTTTTCCAGGCTGTCTAAAAAGGTCTTTCAAAGTTTTTCTTTGAGCATTGGCTGCTTTTGTTCAATTTGTAGGCTGTTAAAGGTCAAGCTGTCGTTGGCTACAAAAACACTGCAGTATTTAATCAAACTTCGCCCTGAGCAAAGCGGATATCATACAGTGGCTTAAAGTTGTTATGATCATAAAATTCATTTTTTATTGTCAGCATCAAGAGAAAAGTCTTGAACTGGACCATCTGACTCTTCGGTTAGTGCTGTTTTTGGACTGGATTCATTTGTTGGGAAGTTTTTACTACTCCGTCCACTTGACGTGCTTGTCCACGAGGGTAGCTGAGAATGTCATTATAAAATTTCCATCATGCGTGTGCAAATGTGTCCTCTCGCTTTTTCTTGTAAATGATGTAAATATAGCTGAAAATGCCAGAATGCAAAGTCAAAGCATGAGTGGAGCGTCACAGGTAATTACACTTTTACCTGTTGTGGAGTTGTGGAGTGTAATTGAACCTGATCAAACCTGCTCACTGCGTGTGTGTGTGTCTGTGAGTGTGACTATACGTAAGTGTGTATGGCCTATGAGTGGAATAGAGGGCCCAGTGTTCCGAAGTCCCGTTTTAAATAAGGGGTCTTTATCTGGCCGCGTGTGTAGCACTGGTGTGAAAGCACTAAAGGGCCAAAGCGTTTCCTCCATACAGACCTGGCTCATGCCGCTCACTCCAGGTGTGGTGACCACTAACCAGCACAGCTTTTAACCATCACGCTTGATTTGGAGCCTGAGGCCAACCTGGCACACGCACAAGCACACACAGTCCAAGCATACACAGTCTCTCTCTCTCTCTCTCTTTCACGCAACACACACACACACAGGGTGAGTGAGAGAGAGAGAAACATGCATGCGCACAGCCATTTCTAATTTAAACTTAATTTCCCCCCAAGTCTTCATTAAGTCCCCTGCTTTTGGCTTTTCACTTTGGAAACAGGAATTCTGGGAGATGAAGTACAGCACTGCGTGGGCATCGTGGTGTATGAAGTTTGACCTGTGATATATTGTTGTGGATGTTTATGTGTATTTTTTATGTGTATTGTGTATTTTTCCAGGTCAAAATTTTTTTTTTTTGTTTTTCAAGGTTTGACTGATTTTTTTTTTTTTTTTTCCTGTTCAGGTCATTTTAGTTAGTATATGGGAGAAAAAAACAAAAACTTGACCCCAAAAATTATATCCAAAAATGCGAATCAGTTTCTCTTAGAAGAAGTTTTTTTTTCCCATTAAGTTGCTTGAATGACGTTTCCTCTTTCCTTTCTTTTTCTCTCTCTTTTCAAGATCTCCTTCGACTTGGCTGAGTACACCGCTAATGTGGACGGCGTGGGCACGCTGCGCCTCCTGGATGCCATAAAGACGTGTGGTCTCACCACCAGTGTCAAATTCTACCAGGCATCCACGAGTGAGCTGTATGGCAAAGTCCAGGAGATCCCTCAGAAGGAGACCACTCCCTTTTACCCCCGCTCACCTTATGGTAAGACGCACGTACTGTGTGAGATGCACATGGACATCCACATTAACACGCACCAGGATTTCCTTACTTTCGCTGCCTCTCAGCGTTTGTCAGACACTTGCACTTGGCCTTGTAAGGGCATACAAACAGAGATTGCTTGATGCCTCTTCTCCACTTTTTTCCTAAACACTCTCTCTCGCTCTTTCTCTGGGAGTGCGTGTATGTGTGTGCATGTGTGTGAGTGAATGAATAGAGGGGGGCTTTAGTTCTTAGACTGTGTTTGAGCTATCCACACACCCCGAGGCCAGCCGTCTGACTTGGAGTAGCTCTCGTTTTAACAAAGACACCTTTATATCCACAGCACTCAACACTGACTTTCAATGCATGCAACGTACGAAACACACACACACACACACACACACTCACAGAGGCCGTACGCGTGTCTTTCATATTCTATGTTGTCTAAATGCTCTCCTCACTGACACTTTCCCCATCTGTCAGCACTCAATCTAAAGCTGCATGGGAGGTGCATACCATCTCAAGCAGGGCTGCACCTTTATTAATTAGACTGAAGGAAGGGGAGGCGGTGGTCGCCGTAGTGACCTCCCTTCACCTCCAGTTGTACATCCTGACCTATGGCTTAATCAACAGGCTCCTCCCTTCATTTGCTTTGTTTTTTCTCCTCGTCGTAGGAGAAGGGAGGAGGAGAATGGAGAGAACTTTCTGTACGAGCCTGCTTTTAGTCAATCAGCAGGAATCTGCACTTCAAGCTCTTGATTTCATAATATGATCCATGCTTGTTGTAGTCCATGAAATGTAGCTCTAAAAGACATTAGAGAAGGAGATTCGCTCTATAAGACTGTGTGTTGTTACAAGTACTTTTTTTTCACGTGCAAATAAAGTTTGGAAAAGTCTCCAAAGAATAACAGTTGCTTTGTTTGTTCCTGAAGTGATATTTCCCTTCCATAACTTTAAGCTAAAATTGATACTATCTCTGTTCTTCCGTTTTCCCTCCTCCCTCAGGAGCTGCTAAACTCTATGCCTACTGGATTGTGGTGAACTTCCGAGAGGCCTACAACATGTTTGCTGTCAACGGGATCCTCTTTAACCATGAAAGTCCAAGGAGAGGTACGTGACAAGCACCACAATCAATCTGTTCTGTGGAAATGTCAAAGTACACAACAGTGCAAAAGTTTCGAGCTTTCATTATATTTTGCTCAGAAAGTGGGAAATGGGTCCAGTGTTTTATTAAAATGTGCAGAAATTTACATGGAATTAAACGTATAAGGTAAATACAGTTTGTAGCCTTTTGTTCTGTTCTCTTTCAAGATAGTCCCTCGTTGCTTTAAATGTTTATATTAAAACTCTAAATAATTTAAACTCACTTGGATGAGTGACGAAACATTTCTCCCACTGAAAACGCTAAGTCTACTCCAACAGAATCAACCATTTGGGTGTCACATTGTGTGTTTGTTCTAACCAGGTATGCTTTAACTGTATTGGTAGTGAGCTTGGAATCACCGTCATGCTGAAAATCTGATGTTGTAGCTAATCGAATACTTGGATGATTTTGCACCTTGGATCGATGGTTCTTTTTCGTGGATATAATTCAATTTCAACAAATTCTCCAACACCAGTGGGTAAAAATGCAGCTCCAGACTATTACAAAGCCTCTGCCATGTTTTACAAATGACTCTCGTCACTCACTGTTGGACCTCTCTCGACTTCCTGATTTCAATCAGAAAGTTCAAATCTATCAGACCTGTAGCCACTGATTTTTGGTCCAGTTCTTGTGTGATTTGGCATTCTTTAAGAGTGGCTTCTTCACAGCGTCTCGGCTGATGAGTCTTTCTTTTAACCTTCAGCTTCACCGTTTCATCAACTTTTTAAGGACACCCTGCACACTCTGCAGAGTAATGGCAGGTTTTCATTAATAGCTCTTTGGGATTAAATTTGCTTCCTTGCTAAGTTGTCTTGTTATGTGTTTTAAACAAAGCAAGACAATAAAGTCTGACTGAAAAACAAAACATAAAGAAATAAAGTTTGGCTCAAGACTTACACACAATACAGTACAGCGTCCCTTGTAGCACTTTCTGTAAACAATGTTCTGTCTCAAAAAAATATAGGCATCAAGTGAAGTCTTCTTTTTATTGAAATAGTGAACTTGAGTTGATATAGAACAGTGTTGTAGTAAACGGCTGGCCGATTGATTAACAGCAATTGTCACATCAAAAACACATGAGGTCATTCATCTTACCAGATGAAGATGTTGGGCCCACAAAAAGGCAGCAGAACCGATGGCGAGCCATTGTTGGATTGTGTAAAAGCGTTGAATTACATGCTCTATATAAAGCCATATTCATTCACCGTGCAGCCAGGTTTCACAACCACTTGACACACACTGACGCACACATTCTGACACATAGTGAGTGGGTTGTAGTTGCATTTTTAATATGTGCTCTGAGCCCCGAGGGTCGCAGGCACTGGTTTTAACGCGATTTACACGCCACTGCGACTCCAAATTAATACCACATGACTGCTGCCCCAGCAACATGCCCAGGTCAGCTGCTCAGGTGTTTATGATTTATTCCCTAATGAAGGCCCTTGCCACGACCTCAACTGAGGTCAGGGGTCATCCAGTAAACCCTAATGGGTTACCGCAGATAGATAGGTGTGGGAACTGGTGTAGGTTACAGCCAGTTCAGCAAAGATGGTGTGCTCACCACTGAGGTCTTGTAATGGTGAATTAGTTGATATTGTTGAAACTGAAATGGGGTGTGTGAGTAGAAGGAACTGGCTGAATGAGAGCAAGAGGGATGGATGGATAAATAGTGCTGAATTTTTTTTTTTATTGACGAAGCAAAAATTTCAAATAAAACACAAATAAACAAACAAACAAAAAAAAATCAGCTCTCGCTCATGCCTCTGGAAACTGCTTTCTGAAATTCGGACATAATTTTAAAATACAGTTCCGGGAGACAAACATAACCACCTATTAAAGCCTAAAATATGGACACTTTTGAAAATCAAAGACATGTATGTGGACATCCTGTGCCGTGTTCATTCTTACACACGTGCATAATAACCTTATAAGGACAAAACTCGGTGCCCTCCTGATGAACATACTGTTGAGCCTTTTTGTTGGTCAGCTCTTTCTCGCCTCTTTCGCTCACTCTGCCTTTATATTCCCACTCTTTACACACACACTCCTTTCCCCTGTCCTTCTTCGTCTTGCTTCATCACATGCCGTTCTCCTCCCTTCCCCACAGTCAGCATTTCTGCAGCAGGCCACTGGGTTTACTTCTGCCACTTCTATTCTAGTCAAACTTATGGCTGTTGTTGCTCATAAAGCAGGAACGCAGTACTGTGATGTGGCCAGATGTCCCACGGCTGCCTTGCACAACCCAGTGTGGCGCATGTGTTGGCTGGATTGGCCAGTGTTTACCCAGGCCCCCGGGGCCTGCCATGACCCCGCCGCTGCCACATTGAGGGGGCGTTTGGCTGTGCACCGTGTCACTCACAGGAGGGCTGTTTTTTGGGAGAAACTTGTGCTTTGAGCTGCAAAACACCCCCGTTGCATATTTGATCGTTGTCCAAGGGTAAGGCTGTACTGTCAGTCACTGGTGTGAGATACATAACTAGTACACTGATGAAATGGAAACTGAGACAGTAAACTTAGCCCGAATGTAGGGTTCAGTGAATCAACCACAGTGTAAAAAAATAACTAGCTCCATTACTGTGTTACGTTTTTGAAGTCAGCTTATCCTCAAGTTGTGTAGCCTACTAAATTATTGCATTTTGAGTTCATATTAGTGGCATTCACTCCACAACATGAGCAATAAGTTTTATTGTTTACTATTGAGCAACAGCTTTATCAGAAGAAGCCAGACAATTAATATCACTCCAGAAAAAAATGCAGATATTTCTACAACCTAATAGCCATCTTTCTCTCGTCACACTAGGCGACTTTAAGGCAGGAAATTGTTTTTTTTTGTGTTTTTTTTTTCATTTTACCACAACAAAAGGAATGACAGAATGTGCTGACCTGTTTAACATTAATGGACTGGTTGTTTAAAAAAGTACCTGATGACTTTGTTGCAGAATATCATATTACTCATCACAGTAATAATAATCTGAGCATTGCAAGGCACTACTTTGTGTCACACTACAGCTAATACTGCACTGTGAGGTTTAATATAGATGTTTTTACTTTATTATGCTTAATGGATAAATATACAAATGACTGTTCAAAGAAAGATATAAGATAAAACTTCTTGACAGTTAGGCTGACAATTAAAACACAAAACCAGCAGATGTTTCAGCTTTCGGGCCCCTCGCCTGTGAAATCAGCCCCTTCTGACATTTGAGGAACAGACATTCTCACCATTTTCAAGATTAAGCTTAAAATGTTTTGATAAAGCATATCGTTTCTTCTTTACTCACCTCTTTTCACTATGTGTTTATACTCCACTCTGCGAATTAATCATTAAGTTATTATTTATCTCTGGCTTTCTTCAACAGTGTATCTTTGGTTCTGTCTCCCCTCCCGGAGCCTGTTTTCGCTTGAGGTTTCTTCCTGTCAAAAGGGAGTTTTTCCTTCCCACTGTTGCCAAGTGCTTGTTCATGGGGGGGTCGTGTTATTGTTGGGGTTTTCTCTGTGTCATTGTATTGTAAATACCTTGACACGACTGCTGTTGCGACTTGGCACTATATAAATAAAATTGAACTGAATAAAATCCCCTGAAATCATTGCATTTACATGTTAATTAGATTAGAGGATCACCAGAGGAATTTAGCATCACTCTCTTGCTTGCAGGCACACCCTTCTTAAAACCTCTGTAGAGCTTTATAACACTGCCTTTACTTGTTAATTCGCTCGTGAGAGAAAGGGGAAAAAAGATTGCTCATTATTTGCACTTAGCTTTTCCTGTTCTTTACAAATAGCTTGCATGTCTGGATAAACTTTTCATTATTGAGGTCAATGATGTCAATTTCACTGGCTCTGACATCACCACTACCCCACCTCGCCTCCCACACACAGGAAACACTGTGATGTCATTGTCCCGGATTACGATTGCATGTGTGTGCATTTGTGTTTGAGAAACAAATAGATATTTCTTTTAATGAGGAGTTTTTTCCTTTTAACAACCCTAACCAACTCTCCCTTTAAGGGCGTCTGACCCAACAGTGGCCTCTCTTGTTCACTGGACAGTGTGCCACGGTGTTGTGTGTCACACGGGCCAACGGCTGCTGGGAGTGGCTGGAGAGTTTTGATCCTGCCTCTCCGGAGCACTCGGCAAAGGAGTTCTGTGTCTTATGACGCTCAGAATGACTTAATCCTTGCAGGAATGCATTTCTGGTTTCCCTTACTATTCCTGTAAACACCAAACTGTTCTGCCAACAAACAGACACTTACCATTGTCCTGCAGCGCAAGGCTGGAATCGGACAGTCGGAGAAGAAAAAATAACTCGATGGAAATCCAGCGTGAAACAAAGCAAACACAGGTCTGCATCTGCTAGGCGGTTCTCACCACAGCTTGCTTTTTTCTGGTTATCCTAGTTATTAGCCATAACAAACAATCAGCATACCGATTCTGGAGTGAGGGAATTAGAGCCCACAGGGATGCTAAATAGATTCCATAGATAGTTTGACATGTGAGACTGTGAAGTACTTCAGTCGCTTGAACAGCGCGATCAACATTGAAACCTGTGCAAACAGCCAGTCGCGTGCTTATTTGTTCAGCATATTCAACAAACACAGAATCCCTCAGAATCCAATTTTGACAGCAGCAGGCGAAAGTTTTCTTTGGTTTTTAGTTATTAATAGTGTGTTGGTGTAAGGCTGTGCAGTAAATCACTATAGTAATATTGCTTCGTGTGTGTATGTACACAGTTCATACTACTGGCCAACAACAGTTGGAGGCTGATCCTTTGGTTTATTTGGGGAAGTCCCATCCATCTCTCCTCCCTCAGTGCTCTGTGGTTCATGCTTGGCAGTATAGAATAATATACTGTTATGTTAGGCGAGAACAGCAGTTAGCATTTGGGAAGTTGAAACGGTACTGCCAAAGTCAATGCTACCCCTTAAAAACATACACATACAACGGGTCAGCCCCTACATGCCTCGGCTTCGGCTTTCCTCCTTTCGTTGAGATTGAGCTCAAAAGGTCAGATCGTATAATAGGTTTGTAAGACGATATGTTTTCCGTTTATTGGAAAGGTTGTTTTCAAAGAAAATCTTAAGATGGGAACGACTGGGTCAGTGGACATCAAGGGGATTAGGCAGTATCTTTTGAGCCGGAGCAGGCACTTTTCAGTTTAGGGTCTTTGATTTCATTGGTTTGTGTTGAGAATAGGCTGAATGAGAGCAGCCTAAACATTAGTTGAACTATGGCCAGGTGAGGATCAATGTTTAAATCTTCGAAGCAAAACTGATGACAGACTCCTCTCCAGGCTTCACACCTCCTACAGGCCTGTACCATTTAGCCACAAAGGTGCTTCCCCTATTGCCTCAGCTGGTTTCAGATGTGTCACGTGGTCATAGAGGTTTCTACCTTCACTCATCCCCATTGCCGCCCTCAAATCACTATTTGTTATCCCAGATTGCCATGGTAGCCAAGAATCTTGTTGACTGAGGTGCTTGCTTTGAGTGGCATAATTGCACCACAAGTCGAGGGCACCGCCACTGCTCTCCCAGCCTTTGCCAAGGCCCATCAAGACCCTGCAGCAGGACGAGCAAACCTCAAGGTGTCAGTCTGTACTATTTTAATTTAGTCAAACTACTGGCTGCCACCATCTTTATTTTAAATGCTGGGTTTGACAGCGTGGAGGCAGTGCTCATAGTGTTAAAAGGACAATATGTATCATGAACTCCCCTCTCATTTTCTCCTTTTCTTTCTCCATATATTTTTTCACACTCCATTTATTTAGTTGCATCGCACCCAGTTCCAAAAAAATTGTGACTTTCTTGCTCTTTGTCTTTGACTTCTCAATCCTCCAGCTCCATTCCCAAATCTTCTTGCACCACATTTCTTTCTCTCTGCACCCTCCCTGTCAGTTGAGTCAGCCCAGAACGAGGGCAGCAGTCTGTCAGGTGTGAATAGACGCTATGTTGGCGGAGCTGAGCTCATGACCTGTCTTGGATGTAATGCAAATATTCTCCCTCGGCTGGGGCTCCAGAGATCAGTCAGAATGTGAATTGTGCAATAACAGTGATGGCAGACACTGACAGCTCTTTGGTCTGGGTGGAATTTGGCCAACCCCCCCCCCCGACCCAGGGAAGATTCCTCCTGCGAAATCACTCTGCGCTCGTGCAAATCAGGTATTTTGTTCATAACTCAGCAGCGATAAAGAAGATGGGTATGGAATGAGTAGGCATTCATTTTGAAGTATATACGGCTAGTGAGTTGATCTAAATCCGAAAATGTCTGGGAGTGGAGATAGATTTTAAGGGTTACATTTTTCACTTGAAATCTACCAAAAATCCTTTGACTCCCCAAGGCCATTTCTCAAAGACGGAGTGGGATTATGGGATTTGCAGTTCTGGTTGAATTCCAAAACAGGTGTGTAAACCCTGTGTTGAGGTAACCGAAGAGTTTCTATGACAACGCTGTGGCAATCCGAAAGGTTTCGGCTATTTTTTCTTTATCCGCCTCCGAAACGTGGCCGGTCCAGACAGGCTCATGACAGAAATGACTCACCAGGTGTCAAACACCTAGGAAATAGCTGGAATGAGTCTGTGCTTTAACTTTTTTCATCATTTTTGTCTTTTATACACTATTACTGTGGTGGATACTCTCATTAAACGTGACAAAACTTTGAGATCAGTTCAGTGTGTGTACTAATTACTCTGAGCCAAGCATTCAGGCTCCAGACTACGTTTTAGACAGGAAAGAACAGAGGTGGCTGAAGAAGAAACACTCAGTGAATCATGGGAAGCTCCCAGCAGCCTAGGCCTATTGGAGTGTAGCTAATAGCTCTTTTTCACTGGGTTTTGAGCGCTTTCCATGAGGTGAAAGTACCTGGTTCAAGGTACTTTTAAGCACCTACTTGGCCGGGATTCCAAGACATGTGGCATCAACTGATGAGTCATAAGAGCATCTCCTGGAAAATCAAAACTGCCATTGTTGAAACCCGACAACGAGGGAACCGGCTAACAATGGAGTCTGACAAAAAGCCATTCACTGAGCATCTGTTATACCATCTCATAGGCATCCTCCATGATGCTGCCAAAAGTCCTGTAACTTTCGGCCATGTATTTTGTGTACGACTTTCGCCCATGTTGATATAATGAACCCAGATCGATGGTAATGGAAAACATCCGAAACAGATTTGAGTGGTGTCACATTAAGTCGAGCCGAGTAAACAAGTAGTAGTGGAAAAGTGCTATTAGAGAGGGTTCAGGGTCACATGATCCATCCCTATTTATAAGCTTTATTTAAAAAAAAAAGAAAAAAGGTTTTAAGTCTAATCTTAAAGGGAGGGGAAGATAGCTGAAATCGTATCTTTAAGACTAGAATGAACTAAGATCCAGTGAGATTATTTTGGACAGTGACTCATGAAGAGCTACTCTAGTAGAGTCAAAAAATACAAATGTAGAACTGGAAATGATCATTATAGGTCACATAGAGAAAAATGACCTATAAACAGTACTTCTTTTACAATGTGGTTCATTAAGAGTCTTGGTACCAAGCCATTCCACAATTTTTATTAAGAAAATAATAAAGCAACCTGATAACATCCTGTGAGTAATCTTGGAATATACTTAGAAGGTGACGAAAACATACACCAGGTCTGACGGTGGAAGAGGAAACGGAATGAAGGAAGGAAGTAGGTATTTTACCTGTGCAAATACAACATTAAAGATCAACTTGATAAATGTTTGGCCTAATTCAGGACTTGAGTTTACTCAGCTTTTCAGTTTTTCCAGAGCTAATGAACCATTTTTTGCCTTGCCACAACCACACAATGTGTCTTCAGAATAAATGTTACAGAGGAGAGATTTGAAGAAATCACACTGCGGTTGATTTCCGAACAGTAAATGCACATAAATACGCTCACAGACAGTAATATAAATGAGTGTGACTCAGACATTTTGAGGTCTGGGTGTGTAATGTCTGGACCATCACACACTGTGAGACTTCACAATTCACCTCTCTTGAACAGCTCGATTCTAACAACAGAATCTGTTGAGTAACCTGGGTCAAGCTAAAATTTCCTCAAACCCACAGTCCACCCCCGAGTTCTCCAGAATCAAGCGCCCAGCTGACAGCTTCTGCCCCCATCCTGTCTGGGCCCACGTGGCCTGGCTCTGCATTGGAGACATCTCCATACATTTCTCCTCAGCCGCCTCCTCCTTTTCCTCCCCGTACTTGATCCCAGCTGTGCCAATGAAGCCTGTGTGTTACGTTTTTCCTGTTGCTTCTCTGGCCAAAAAATGAAAAAGAATGGTGGAAAAAAAAAAAAAGAAAAGCGCTTAAGTAAGAATGAGGCTGAGAGAGAGAAAGAGAGCGCGAGTGTCAGTTTCTGGCTCGGGTTTTGCTGTCTGCTCAGTTTTCACGGCCCGTGGTTTTATTAGACTTTCCGCCGGTCTAAGGTTAAACGGCCACCACTGCCCCTTTTTGGGCTCAGAACCTCCTGTTAGCCCCCCCAGTTCCCCCCTTGCTTGCCTCTACCCCCTCCTCCTGGCTGCCCTGCAGTGCCGCTGCCAGTAAAGGAAACACATTAACACCCGGGCCAGTAACAGAGCGGGCTTTGTGCACAGCCAGGCAGGCCGGTCCATTAGGTCCACGCTCTCCTCCACACTGGACCAATTAGAGAAGGCAGGGAGCAGAGCCACTCAAAACAGAGGTGTGAGCTTTACAAGGAGACTACAGGTGTGCTCAGGGGGAAATAATAGACTTTATTACTGATTGGGGTACTGTGCTATACTGTATATCTCTGCCACCTTTTTAAGAGCCAACTTGGCTCCGCAGAGTTTTGACAACCTGTGTTTAACCTGCAAACTTGAGTTTCCCTTGGCTGTTGGATCAAATCAAACTCCTGCCTTCCAGTTCATTGCAGTTACCAGTCTGGGCTCTTGTTACGGTGCATTGCCTTGCACATTGCCAGCTCCTAACATATACTAAATAGAGGGCTTCAGCTAATGAAAATTTTTGATCTAGAAAATAACTTGCAGTGTTTTGAAATCTGTGTCCTGTCTGTATCTGTGAAAATCTATCATAATCCACTGAACGGCTACCCTGAGGTACCCCTGAGCAAGGTACCGTTCCTACACACTGCTCCCCGGTGCGCCTGCTTAGTGGCTGCCCACTGCTTCACTGAGTGAATCGTCAAATGCAGAGAGAGTAATTTCCCCACAGGGATCAATAAAGTATACATTATATCATCTTTCAGCACCTTGGCCAACCATCGAACACCACCTGCATTGTTATTTATTTATTTTTATTTTTATTTGCCTTATTAGATAGTTTCCTTTAATCCAACAAACAGCCTGCCTCTGGTTTTGAAGGTAGGTTTGGTTTTGAAGGGCCCCTTTTAGCTTGTGGCACCATGTTAGCATTAGCAACAAACGCTGAACCAGTGGGTTTTTTAATAGGGTGGACTTGCTGCACGTGTTGTTCTTCGTGGTTTTATCAGCAGCTTGTGATCAATTGTCCTTTATATTAACCTTCTTGTTTTGAATCAAAACATTTGATCTGTTAGGTGCCACGAAGGAATAAGTGAACATGGAGGCAAAAGGGGCGAGCATTAGAGTAAAGCTGAAATATAAAAATATTACTAAAATAAAAGAGTTCTCTAAAGTTCTCTAAACTGTTCCAAATCAAAGCAGCAGCATCGGCGTCTAAAATCGACCAAAGTCCAGAAGTATGGGCTTTGTGTAGAACAGACAGTGCATCTCATATAGCAACACTGTGTATAGGCTTTGTGGTTAATACATCCACGTGGCAGTGATGGGATAAGAACCTGTTTGGCTGATACAGATGAGAGCAAAGCTGACAATCATGAATATGTCAGTGGCAGATGAATAATTGTTGGTTAATATCAGTAGAGAGGTAGCGGTATCTGCCAGAACAGATGACCTGCCAGCTCTGAGAATAGCCCCTGAGGCCAGGAGAGATGATCATGCAAAGACAGGACAAGCCTGACATCGACGGGGGTTTCCACTGACAGTTTATGCATGCTCTGTGGACACGTGCTATTTTAAAAACTGCTTCTCAATAATATTGATTCACAGACTTGAGAACAATAGGTGGCTTTTAGACTCGATCTCCGTTTTGTAGTGCCGATCGCCGAGTGAATGTACAAATGCTCATTTGCACTTTATTAAACTCCGGCTCAACATGGCGGCTAAGCAGCACTGACACAGGGGGCCATGTGACCTGCTACCAGCACACAAGTATGCTGTATTTTCTTAAATAAGCGTGTCTAACCTTCCCTGGTCTGTTTCTGCTCAGGCCGCCCAGGGCTGTCGCTTTCCTATGAAATAATTACTACAAATTTTGTGCGTTCGCATGATTGGGTTCATGGGATTTTCCTGTGTCTAAATGGAGGCTCTGCTCCATGTCAGGGGAACAGTGATACAGTGTCGAGACAGAGCTGTGCTATTACAGCCGGGGACGGGTGCTGACCTAAAAGGCAACATTCATCTTAAGCATGATGAGTTCAAAAACTGCATGGAGGGGCTTTTAAGAGGGTTCCGAGAGGTCCACCAGGGTTGTGGGAGATTTATGTACAGCCGAAATGTTGAATGAGCTAAAAATAACCAACACTTTGATGCAAGTTTGAAGCTTTTCTTTGAAATTGTTTTCACAGATTCTACATATCTTCCATTTTAAACATTAGATAGGAAAGACTAGCTAGAGTAAAACTCCTTAAGGGCTAATGTGCTGCTTCAACTAAGATGGTTGTATTATTAGACATGACACCCTAATATTTAGTGTTGATTTCTATTGATATAATACTGTATTTAGGTTGGAGGGCTGGCTCCCTGCAGCATCTTTTTCCCCACAGCGTGAGCAGAGAACATGACACCGGCCCACGGTGTCCCGCCAGAACACCCAAAAGTGCTTCTAACCGTTCGAGCCGCACAGAAACAGTCATTAGAAGCTCATTTGTTTTGCCACAGATCATATCGCCATATGTGTCAGCTCAGATGAGGAGCATCGCCAGGTGATCTGGCATATTAATCGGCTGTCAGTGTGGTGTTCCTTTACTGGACACTGCACCAGCAGAGCCGGGGTGGTCCTGTTTGGTTGTCAGTTTCTGTGGAACTTCCCTGTTGCGTGTGTGTGTGATTTGTCTTGGATTCCAGCCCAGATTTGTCACCAAAAGTGAATTAGCGATTATGGCTTAATGGCTGTCATGTGAGTTGGTAAAGACCTGATTTGACTCTGTGTTACTTTTTAGGGTTCTCTCTCTTTTTTTCTTGTTTTGGCTATAAGGGGTTTGGAAGAGAAGCGTTGGTTTGGAAGGCTGTTGCCGCGTGTGCTTTTGTGTGTGTGGGGTCGGCTGTTTTGAAGAAGTTTGCCTAGGATCTCTAAATTCTATTTTCAATAAGAAGGCCCTGACTTCACTTATCTGCTCCATTTTTTTAATTTCTATTTCTATTTCTTCCAATTTTGTGCGCACTGGGCCAAACCGAACCTCTGTTACATTTCTATCCTTCGCAGAGCATAATTGAATTCAGAATATGCTAACAAAGCATTATTAATGTGTGTGTTTTAGGTGCAAACTTTGTGACGCGTAAGATCAGCCGTTCTGTGGCAAAGATTCACCTTGGCCAACTGGAATGCTTCAGCCTGGGCAACCTGGACTCCAAAAGGGACTGGGGCCACGCCAATGACTATGTGGAGGTAAAACAAACACCGCCGTTACCACACACAAGCTCAGAGGAATATATACACACGCACACACACATACACGCACCATCACACACACACTATCTCTGCCTCCGAGTTGAACCGGGTTCAGATGTGCACATAGTATTAACAGGGCATGTTTTCCCAGCTCATTCGAGGCCTCAATACGCGATCTGCATGAAGCCTCCTATGATTGTCTGCCAAAAGACAAACAGAGATAGAGAAAAAGAAGGGCAGCGGGAGGAGAGGGAGAGTGCCGCATGCTGTGAGGCCACAGAATGCACTCTGGTTTCCCACAACTCACCCATGTCCCAGATCCCTTCAGGCCCTCGTTTGCCATTCCCCGAACGCCTGCAGAAGAAAGAGAGATATTAAAGGAACGCTGCGTCCTGGGGACGATGACAGAAATACTGTGTTTGTGTTAATGTAACGGTGCCAGCAGCAAGCAGAGGAGGGGTGGGGAGGTGAAACGAACAGTGGGGTCGCCACGTCAAGAAGAAGACGGAGCTCTGAAATTGTGTGCATGTGGGGTTTTTTTTTTTCTTCTTTCCAGTACATGTGTGTGTGAGGAAGCACACATTCCTGCGTGTGTGATAGGTTAAGGTTGAAGAACGTGTGTGTGTGTGTGTGTATGATGAGATGAAAGACTCGACGGGTTGCCATGTCTGACAGCAGACCTCTTGCGGCAGGCTGTGTTATTATTAGGAGGAGATGGTGGTGGTGGTAGTAGGGGTTGCTCTTTGAGATGGGTGTGGAGGTGAGGAGGTTACAGCGGGGAACCTCAGTTTAACAGGAGAGCGCAGCAAGGGGGTCGAGGCATCAGAGCAGAACGTTGCGGCGGTGGTTCGTGCTGTTAAGGCGGGGCAGGGATCCCTTGGTGGCGTCAGCGAAGCTGCATTGTTACGGGAAGACTGCTCATCAGCCATGTCCAACGTAAGCACACACAGTCATTTTTGGCTCCTGTCATAGGAAGCCTGACTTGGTTTGCGAATGATAAAATGGAAGCATATCATGTTAGTTTTTCAAAAAGAGACTGCGATTGTATGCTGATGTCATGCACATGGTTCTCAGTGGATGAAATAAAGGATGGTGTATATCAATTATAATTCAGTTAAATTTCATTTCAGTTTTATTTATATAGAGCCAAATAACAACAACAATCGCCTCAAGGCACTTTATGTTCTAAGGTAAAGTCCCTACAATAATTGAGAAAAATCCAACCGTAAGACGACCCCTTTGACCGAGCACTTGGAGACAGTGGGAAGCCAGCAGAAGGCGCAGAAGACATGCTGCGGAAGAGAGTCAGATGACTAATAATAACTAATGATTAAATTAGAAGTGGTGTATAAAAAAATACAAGAGGTGCTTGAAGAAGAAACACTCAGTGCATCATGGGAAGCCCCCGGCAAGCCTGGACCTATTGCAACATTACTAAGAGAGGGTTCAGTGTCATCTGATCCAGCATGTATGTTCCATCTTTCATGTGAGAGAACAGTATCTGTGACTGACTGGCTTGAAACTTTTGTTAAATTAGGAGTGTTAGCTGTTGGAAACTGAGTTTGAAGATCCTAGACATTAAAATGTGTTTGTGGCAATTTAGAGTGAATTTCGAGAGTCCAGTGCAGGTTTTATTCTTTGATTGCAGCCGAGGTGTGAAGTGTTTCACTTATGACTGATCCCAGTTGCTGCTGCTAATGAATACTGTAGCATTAACAGCTACGTAGCCTGTTATTTGATTTGTACAGTACCAGATAACTATACTATGTCATTACATGAGCTACGTTAATAAATATATAATATAATTTAATGTAATATAATGTATTGTATACATATATGAAACAGGGCTAGCTTTTATTCTTGCACTAGAAAAATGCTGGTTGTTGGGTCTCACTGAGCACATTTCTTGATCTTGTTATGTTAGTCCGACTGACCATCTCTGTGCTTAATGCCAATACGTGCAGCCGCGTTTCTGTTTGCGTGCACTTGCCTGTCCAGGGCACCCTGGAATGAGACGCTCCAGGTTTCCTGTGGGAACTGCCGACATTCCAGCTCTGGTGAATCAGGCACCTCCTCGCTGTGCTTCTCCTGTTTCGGAAAGGCGGATTTCGGGAAGTCAAACAGAAGCTGGAGGTGCTGAGGGGAACTGAGGTGGAGGCGAAGAAGGGAAGGGGTGAGGGGGGATGAGATTTGAAAGAAGAAGTGAAACAGACGCGTGTTTGTGGGACGTTTGTGCATTATGCATAAGTGAACCGTCCCTTCTGCTGAAAGTTCACCCCACCCAGAAGACCATCAAAGGCTGCGACTGTCACCACGCCGCCTCCCTCTCCGTCTGCCTCCCTCAGTTTCACTTTGAAATATCCATCCAGTCAGCATCAGCACTATGTTACCATGGCAAAGCTAAACAACTGGCAACCTGTAAACAGAACCATGTGTGTCTGCTTTAGGCTGACAACTGCTTTTCCTCCTGGACTCTCTTTCCCTCTCTTCACCCCACCCAGGACAGGGAAATTGCTTGTAATTGGCTGTGGATGGATTGCGGGTGGCAGGAGGGGTGTGCTGTGTGTCTACTCTAACGACGTCTGAAGGCGTGCAGCTGGCTGGGCATCGTCTCAGCCTGGTATCGGGTGTCCATCGCAGGCAGGCAGGCAGACAGACAGGCCTAGAACTTCCCAGCTACCGTAATGGAGGCCTTTATTATCATTAAAGTATTAAGAAGCTTCAGCGTAAATTCTGCAGATAAAATAATTTAAATCCTCTTGATCTCATTTTCATGAAAGAGGTTAAGCTTTGGACTTTTTCATATTTGCGACTGTGTTTGAAACATTTGGCTGGCCTTTTTTTTTTTTTTTTAGTTTTTTTGTTTGCGTTCCCAGTTCT
>VUQR01006138.1:35113-56858 GCA_015108515.1 Hemichromis elongatus
TTTTTTTGATTGCGGTTCCGAGATTTGGCGATGCAGAACAAATTTCTGACTCTGAGCCTTCCCGAGTGAAAAGCAAACCCACAGGAATCAGTCACTCTGCGCTATCTGAGAAGATAAAGATGTAATAGTCAGCAACCTTTCACCACGACTGCCCTCCTCCCTACTCTCCCCCTCTCCTCTCACCCTGTGCCGCCATCCTGAGTAGGCTCATGGTGGGTACAGCTGTGTGAGCCCCCACCACCCCCTCACCCTCTCTATCACCCTCCCCTTCTGGCTGCAGAGAACCATTTCCTGTGTGGAGAAGCAGGCTGATGGGGAGGGAGGGGGAGCAGGAATCAGCCCAGTGGTTTTTGCCTTTTCTCCCCCTCGGGCTCCATCCTGCTTTAGTTTCTCGCTGTCTTTTTTGTACGTTTCCTCTCCCCCTTGTATTTTATCCTTAATGCCCGTGCTACCTCTTAACTTTTTAGTATTTTGTTTTTCTACTCTAAAAGAACCGCGTCACGACTACACCAAGCTCTCGCTTCCTCTTGGTGAGCAGTTACCACCCAGTTACTAGATATTTCCCTCTGACATCTAATAAGCAGCTCCTATTTTTCTCCTGCCTTGAGCTGACTTTCCTCTTCTCTCGGCTGTATGTCTCGGCCTACAAACTGTTGCCAGATGAGATGTGGTTGACCCGATGGCACACCCCTCTTTCCCGCTCTTGTCTTCTTTGAGTATTTATTTTCAAAATATAATTACTTGTGAAACTCCCGTCGTTGGAAGGCATTCCATCGCTGTCCTAAATCTGTGTGGTTGCACCTGTATGGCAGTAGCTCTCTGATTCCTGGCATTGTGTGAAGGCAGCAGGGTGACAGGACAGCCTTGAGGGTGTCATTTTTCACTTCGTTTATTTTTCTTATCCGTTTCTTTTTTTCTGCTGCAGCTGCCTCTCCGTGCAATAATGGTTACAGATGAGGCTAATTAACCAATCACAAAGCAGATCAGGGCCAATCAAACATGATTGATGAGAGCAGCAGGCCATTCATCACATGTTTTTTGGACTGGGAGGTGACAGTGAGGGCAGGCTACAGTAAGACAGACATTTACATCAACATTTTAAACTTTTAGTTATCCAGAGTGACTCAGAAGTACCTCGTCATCATCGGTTGTTTTGTCAAGACCTTAGGCTTGATGTAAACGTGGATGTCTGGCGCTGAGCATGGAAGAAAGTGGAAAAAAAAAAAAACTTACACAGCTTTGCATTTAAATACATGGGTACTGGATAAAGAAAGATATAACAGTGACATATTCAGCAACTAACCTTCTTCAAACTTTTGATTAATACAGCATGACCATGATAAATGATTCAATTCAATTTTATTTATATAGCACCTAATCACAAAAACCTTAGGGCACTTTATACTGATTGAAAGACCATACAATATCGCAGAGAAACTCCCCTACAAACAAGCACTTGGCAAAAGTGGGAAGGAAAAACTCTCTTTTCACAGGAAGAAACCTCCAGCAGGACCAGGCTCATTCATCTGCTGCAACGTATTGGAGGTGAAGGGAGGAAGACAGGAGAAAGACATGCTGAGGAGAGACCCAGAGATGAATAATAGCTAATGATTAAACACAGAGAGAGTGAAGAGTGAAGAAACACTCATCATGGGAAGCCCACAGCAACCTAGGCCTATTGTAGGGTGAATTCAGGGATACCTGACTTTAAACTTTATCAAGAAGGAAAAGATTTAAGCCTAATCTTAATATAGAGACACGGTTCAATGGAAGAGGGGCCCGAAGGCTCTGTGTCCCATTATAATTTTAAATGTCCTAAAAACCACAAGTAACCCAGCAGTCTGCGAGTGAAGTCTCTGAGCTGTGATTTGCCATCAGTCATGTGGAAATAAAAAACAGTGCACACAACATTTTTCCGTATCCACAACACTTCGCTTTTTAAGAGCATACAGAATTGATTTTTAAGTACATGTAGGACTCAATAATGAATTTCTGCACACATACCCAAAAGTCTAAATGTTATCTTATGCATCAGAAAGGTGTACAGTGACAGGACAAGATGTTTATTTCTTGTGGTGTTTTCACATGTCTACATGCAGTCCTGTGAAGTACTCCTTTACATCCATAGGAATTAAGAGGCTAAGCAGCAATCGGGTGTTTTCCATCAAATGATGATCAGCAAGTTCGAACACCTCTGAAAAAGCAGATGTTTCGACAGTTTGCTGGTTTGGAGCAACATACTCACAACATACCTAGAGTAACAAAGACCCACAATGGGAGCTAATAGGGGAGAGGAGAAGCATTCGATTTCACCACCAAGACCTTCTGACTACAACAGCAGCTTCCTGAAACCTCTACCCCTACTTGTGGAGAACACCCACCTACTCATGCCTATACAAGTGCAGAGCAATAAAATGAGAAAGAGGCTGTGACTGAAGCTACTGTCCCGAACAGCAGCTGTGCACACACCGATGCACATGTGTTTGTGTATGTGCACGTTCTGTTGTGTTAATTGCAGATGAAATGTGAACTGTAGCTTTAGTAGTAGCTCAGTAAACAGGAGTTTGCCCCCCTCTCAAGGGAAAAGCAGTGAAACCTCACCAATCCTCTAGCCACCTCTTTATGCATGAATGCATACATACACACACTAACCCATGGGGCTTATTTCACCTACAAGTACATTCACACAGCATGATGGCTGAAACAAATACAGCACTTTATCCCTTATAAAGGACTGGTGAGGATATGTGAGTCCTAGGTTGCCCCCAAAGAGCCTTTAAAATCCTTTTTTGGGAGGGGGATAATGGGCCTAACTCCAGACTTTTTATCCAGGGAAGTTCTTGAGGGTAAATGTTTTTATTCCATTGCAGTTTAAATCCTCGTCTTCTCAGAGTTGCAGCTTTATATATGCACACAAAAGTCACCTGAAATGACTCCAACTTTTCTAGGTCAGTTCGCCTAAAAGAAATCCTATAGCAACAGGTCGAGCAATTTTGTATGGGAAAAAGAACAACAAAAGCAAGTAGCACAAGAGAACATCCAGTAAACATGCGCCATGTTCATCTTGCTGTATGTCTTGCTTAAAAATTACTTTGCATTTCAGATGATTTTGATTGCAAACAAACTACTCCCTGCACCATTTACCAGTTTATATTGCTATGACTACTAATGAGTTTTGAGAAATGTGGCCATGTGAAAAAGAATGTTTTCACATGACTATGCTATATCCAACCTTACGGCTTCCACAGGAATGAAGAGGTCTCAGCACATTCATCCCAGTGTCAGGTGTTGCATTGCTTAGAGAAACTGCAAAAACCCAAAAGCTACATCTATGACGCTACACGCTTCATTTAACATGTTCAGTGTCAAAGTTCATGACAGAAGAATTGGAAAAAGACTGAATCTATATCGCACGTTTGGGAAAAGTTGCCACAAGAAAGCTTCTTCTCCTTAAAAGAACATAACCACATGGTTTAGGTTTCCAAAGTTGCATCTGAACAGACCACAAGACTTCTGAAATTATGTCCTTTGGATAGACCAGATCAAAACGGAGATGTTTGGTAATAATACATACTGACATGTTTGGTGAAAACCAAACACAACATACCAGCTGTCAAGCACGGTGGTAGAAGGCTTGTGATTTTGATTTGTTTTGCTTGTGTATGTCCTACAGTATGCTAGTCAAATGTGAGTTCATTAGACCAACAGCTAAAGCTAGGTCAAAATTGGTTCATTTACCAGGACAAAAAAAGCCAAAATGAGATAAAAAACTGAAATGTTCTCTTAGACTGAGAGAAACTTAGAGCTCCAAGGACATTATCACTTTGTATATCTTTAAATGCTATGTGTGTACCAGATATCATACATGCACATATATATGTATGAAATGTGTAGGGGTCGTATGGAGCCATTTTCCACTATCCGTGCTTATATTCCGCTTTTGACATTTAAATTTCTTTTTTTTTTTTTCGACCATCATACCTAAACTTACTTGGCCATTCTCAGGTAGGAAGAAAAAGTTGGCTCTGCATAATCACTGAGTGAAACAGTGTAGGAGTTGAGCTTTGATAGAAATAATGAATTAGGTGAGATTCTTGAGATAGATGTCCAGGGAGGCACTCTTGCCCCATCTGTCCAGATCCTAAATCACTGAACATGTTTACTGTGGCACTGCACCAGAGGCACAGAGAGAGCGAGGGGCAGTGGGAGTCTTAGAGAGGTTGAATATGTTCACAGCACAGATAATTCAGTGGGATGATTAATTGAGGAAAGATTGGGTAAAATCTCCTCCCCTCCTGCTGCTCTAACAATAGAAGACCAGATAACAGATCCATGGTGGAAGTGAGGAGACCTTGTTAGGGTCGCTTTACGTGCGTGAAGGTTGAATGTGTTTCTACATGTGATATGTATTTCAGCTGGGACCACTGCCACGAAATCCCACTAAGTGTCCTCGTTTTTAGGTTTTCAGGGTTTTTCAGAGAACGACTTCCTTTTCTCGCCCGTACTCCTGTACCGCTCACTTTGTTTTGGCCTGCTCTGCTCATAGTAAAAAAGTCAGACCTTGGAACTGAATATAAAGCAGGTAATCGGTTTGACTGTTAGATTTATGCAGGTAAAGAGTAATAAATAATGATTGCACTTTTAAAAGGTATAGTGATATCACTTGTAGCTGGAAGTGCAGTGCTTTGTGTCATTAAAATAAAAAGAAACAAAGTTGAAAACTGAAACTATCTGAGAGCACTTCCATGAACTTGTGGCTGTCATGTCTAAATCACGCTCTTTTTCTATGGTTTTATTTCTTAGGTAAATAAGGCCAAACCTTAAAATCACATCCTCAAAATACCACCCGCTGCTTTCCATGTTTAACAGCTAAAGAGACCATACTGTCCTGTTCTGACAGTCAGGAGAGGGGGATGAGATGATATCATATGATATGTTTTCCTCAATGAGCTGTAGAACAGAAAAATTGAAAAATCAACTCAAATGTTGTCAAAGTGAGTAGTAGCAAAGTTTTGTTGTGACTTGTTGATCAAAACCCACAAACTCCATCTTCTGACATGTAGCAACGAGATGAACCGACTGACTGATCTGAGAAAATGGATTTGCTGAAAAGGAAATTTATCTGGAAAATAAAGTAGCGCCTTGACTTGCACAGTGAAATCTCTTCAGTCACATCAGTTTTAACTGTAACTTTTGGACCAACATGAAATGTAAATGCTTGAGCTGGAAAAGCAAATGGAAATATGAACAATTACAAGACGGTGCAAACTTGATCTAGTACTCATAGAATGAAAAGCTCCAGGACAGCTGCTAAATGGAGTGTGTGGTTAGATGTGCAATGTGTTTGATGTGCAGTGGCTCTGTGTTTGGGCCCTTAGATATCGTTAAACTCCTCAGTTCCTGTCTCCCGAACTAAATTAGCTTTGTTTTTCTTGCTTATTAGTCATCGTTTCTGATCTTTTTGGGCTTACCATTTCTTAAAAATAAGGCGAAAAGCACTCATTATCCCCCACTGTGGGAGTAGGCAATGAAAATAATTAACTCTGACACAAGGAACGACTTTATTTTCCTGTTTCAAGGCCGTTTCACTCAATAAAAGTCTGGAAATGTAGAGCTTACAGGAATAAAGTACCAAAACCATCTACCATCACCATTTTTGTAAGAACAGCTTTTTGAAGTTGTAATGTTAGATTTACCGAGGGTTTTTTTGGAGTATTGATTGTTACAGCAAATCATTTTTAAATCATTGGAAACAAAGGTAAATGATACATTTACAGTAGAACTGCCAACACATATTTTTTTCCCTGTCTGAAAGATTTAAAAACACGCAGTTGTTTCTTGAGTTTGCCTTTCAGAAGAAACCACTGCCTGTCCAGCTGGATGGCGGGGATGACTCTGGTATGAAGATGGTCTTGCTGTTGGTCATTTTTAAAATAGAGAAGAAATATTTCAGGAAACTTTTTTTTGGACAAAATAGAATCTTTGCTTAGCAGCACTTGTGTTTTTGTAGCCTGAAGCTTAGGAATAAGTCTTTGTAATAAGAAGAAAACAGAAATGGCTGTACCGTTATTGGTGAGCTCTAACAGTACTTCAGAAAAGTTCTGTGTCTGCGTGTGTGTTTATGCACAGGCCGCAGCAGCTGGCCATCTCTCTCAGACTGACAGGCCTAAGCTCACCCCTGCTGGGCTGAGGATGAAAGCAGATGCTCGCCTCCTTCCTTTCCCGCTCTGTTTTTCTCTCCTTTCTTTTGCGGCCTTGTGTAACCAGAATCCTCAGCTTTCATACGGAGCCTCCAGGATGGTTTGCACCCTGGAGTCCTGCAGAAAGCAGAGACACACATACACCGAGTGACTGACGTATTTGATGCTTTGCTTTTAAAAAAAAATCTCAGCAGATTTTTCTCTGATTGCAAAGTACGCCAAACTGCTGATATGGATCAGTGTTTATTGCTTTCTTAACACAGCGCCATTGTATGAGAACCCAAGTGCATACCAGTAGGATTCAGCACAAATTATTATGTGAATCAGGAAATACCTGATAAAACAATCGTCGCCTAAACATTCAACCACTCCGTTCAATATTCATGTTTTCCATAGTCTGCACTTAAAATTGCAGTCAGCTTTTCAGTTTTCAAAAGACAGACTTTGACGCTAACATGCTACCGGGCATATTCGCAGCCATCTAGTCATGTACCATGAAGTGAAATTAGATCAGTACTTCTCTTAATTAAAAATGGGAGACACACGACAGATTGTGCTTCTTTCAGTGTGTCCTCACCTGTTTGTCCTGTGGGTCAGTGCAGGATTTCAGCAGGTTTGGTTGAAGACAAATTTGTGGGTGGAGTGGCAGCCAAACACATGCAAAAGAGAAATATACCTCCCACCTTGAAAGCAGGGAGCAGAACAGGAGGAGAAGGGGCCAGGAAATAAAAGATGGACTGAGGTCTCTAGAGTGGGGGCTTGCCGGTGGTCAGGCTGGGCACCCTGCTGGGGATTGAACAGGCCAGCACAGGAGGGAGGGAGTCAGCTGGTGATTATGAGAAAGGTTGTGTGAGAGGACGCTAAAGCCTACTCACTCTTTTCTACTAGCAGCTACTCAGTTTGGCTGACTCTGCTCAGATTTCCCATTACAACTGAGAACAAACTCAAAGTGTGGGTGGGGTCACTACAGCAAGTCCCACGACGCCATTTGTATGCAACACAAGCAACAATGGGGAACGTCTGCACCTCGTCGTTGGACCACAGGTGCAGTTTCGTCAAACACACATACTTGGTGAAGGCATCACATTCGTGACGTCAGTGACGTCACTTTCTGGCCAATCAGAGGCATGCAGTCTGCTGACATCACATTTCTGGCCTGACCTACTTTGAGTAGAGAATAGGTAATAAAAAAGTATGTGTTACCAGGTACCAGTAAAGCAGAGGCAAGTAGGTGCTAGGGGAAAAGAGGCTTAATATCATAAGGGCTGCACAAACACTGAAAGAGACTTTAATGTGTCCAGATGGCGATAGGACAAAGTCTGGAATTAAATGGGGTCAAGCTGGCAAATGCATGCTTTCTGTTTGTGAGTATACAGTGATTATCTGTAAAAATGTGCAGAATTTGCAAACCCGTTGCTATCTTAATACACAGGTATTCAGATCAAACAGATATCCATGTGAACTACGTGTATTCAGTCCAGCCAGGATCTCATTTTAGACAGAAATTCAAAAATTCCCCCACAAATAGCAACGTAGTCGCTGTAGAACGATAATTTGACCGCTAAATGACATATATGCTTAATATGCTTTTTTTAGAGGAATATATAGAAATGCAACCAGTTGGCAGCCAATTGAGTTGAGTCCCCGATTGCAAGGAGACTCGTTGCAGGTGAGTTGCACTTTGTGGTGCAGACTGGCTCACGCTGAGTGAAAGTTATTTGCAAGTGTTCACCAATCTTTCTGAGAACAATTGCAGTCAGTCCGAATCAGACAGTGATTGTCTAGAGACACGTTGCCTCCCACCAGGTTATCTTTGCAGGTGGATTGCAGTCAAAAATGGTCACTCTGAGGTTGACGGTGTTTGCACGTTCAGCTGCAGCTACTTCCGATCAGCCACCGAATGCAACCAATGACTCCAAAGGAGTTACTATCCTATATTTGTTGTGTGTGGGTGTTTAATTTCACTGTATGCGACTGTAGTGTAACACTATTTAACACCGTCATCAACTTGGGGTCATGTCTTATAGAAAGATTGTATCTTTAATAGAAAATACACCCGACGACACATAAAACTCTGTCACATATTTTCCACGCAATACGCACAATGAATTTTAAGCCAAAGTTGCATAAAAAAAGTACTTGTTTATACAAGGAATCGATTCTTAGGACCATTTTTATTTACTTATTACTTAGAACTGACGTTTTTCTTGTTTACTAATCAGTAAACTTGCCTGGGCATTAGGCGTTTTGGTTAGATTCACTTTAAACTCCTTTTAAGTGGAACTGAAATCCACTTCATAGAGAGAGGGAGAAAGAGAGAGAGAGAGAGGAGCAGTAGTTAGGGAGTCCACAGCTGGCCTGTGAAACTGAGACACTCCCTGATTGGGACGGACAAGTGTGAGAGGCACTTTAATGCAATAATCCCTCCCAGACCTATGTGTGTGTCTGTGTGCGTTTAAATGTTGTCATACAAAAAAGGCTAAGTCTAGTGACATTTTAGGGAGTATCAGTGTAGCGTGGGGAGTGAAGTGAAGCTGTCACTCGTCCAGCAGACAGGCCTGATGGAGTGGAGGGATGTTTAGAGGGCTGGGAGTGGGGGTGGGAGGGTCATCTTGTTTTAATTGTCTGAGGAGTCTGGCCAACTCTTTGGGGCTGGAATGTGTGTGACCTCTTCCCTCTCTCCTTCACACTCCCGCGCTCGCGCTCTGTGCGCGTCGCCCTCAGTCGAGCAGCTCGTGGGAAGATTCTCGCGCCGGATTTTTCGAAACCGGGCCAAACATTGCAAGAGCTCAGTCACAGTCTCGGCGCTTCTCTTTATCTCACAGCTCTCCCACTCCGTGTCCCACTCTTTCCGTGATGTTTTTTCGTGTGACTGACTGACCCCTTTGATTCTCAGCTTTCCGTGTGATGTGTTATGTGAGGTTGTGTTTCTTTGCACATGGATTGAACATAGTGAAAACAGTTTGCATGTAAAATTGTGCTGGCCATTGTGTTAAATTTGAGTTTAATAGTCTTAGTTTTTCTTCCAGGATGTCAGTACATATGACTTTAGATATTAAAGCCAGTGCTGGGAGACCATGATGTTAGCTGAAATTCTCCAGTCTTTAGAAAATGCTCTTCATTTGCCACATTACTGTAAGGATACTAACCTACCCATGAAAGCTAAAGCTTTTCCTTTTTCTTTTTTTTATGGTTTAAACAGAAATGCTACCAGAGTTTTGTATGTGGAACTTTATATCTGGCAAGACTAGTTGTTTCCTGATTTTCTGGTAAGAAACATGACAGTGTCATCAATCTTCTCATCTAACGCCTAATGTTAACAGCCCGAGATGACCGTATTAGGGATATCCCCGCTCATCAACATCACACAGAGCCAAGAATAGAAAAAACTCTGTGAAACACAGTGTTTGTAGCCTGAGTTTTGCATCACAGGGCTCACATCCGGTATAATGGTATATATGTGTATATATGTGTATATATGTATGAAGGAAAATAAGGAAATACTTGATAGGTTCTCTTAACCAAACTTTTACTGAGGGTGTATATGTCTGTCTGAGCTTTCAACACAGGTACCGAGGTTGGAGGGGAGGTTAGATGCAAGCCCGCTGAGAAGTTGGCTGTAGTGTATCGAGCGTGGCAGAGACGGCACCCCAATCATTCCACTTCAAACAGGCCTAGAATGGCTAGAATGGAATGGAAACATTTGTTGGGTCGCAGCACTGAAAGCTTGTCTTCCCTCCTCACACAATGCCAGATGGCTTCCTGATGTTGTCTGTTTTTCATTAGACTTAAAGTAGATCAGCGTTCACACGAGCTTATGATATTAAACCAGCGTACGTCCCCGTACGCCACGCCGACCCACACAAAGATATTTTACATTTGATGTAATTAATTATGCGGGAATGCACGAGCATGCATATAAAATGTTCCATGGTGCGAATTTGACTACCAGGGCCGGTAAGCATGTAACTGTTGCACTTTAACATATGCAAACACATGCTGTGTGTAAATGACCACATACGTTGTATAAAGAAACGTGTGTCCGAGTACAACAGGGTTCCAGACTGGCACATAATTGGTGAAGAAATGCTGTGCAGAGGTGTTGGTCTGATGGATGAGGAGAGAACTGACATGGCATTCAGAGCCTCTCTCTGTGTACCACAATGAGGCTTTCACTCGACGCTGCTCATATTGAACTTTATCCTTATTAAAACAGCCACGATGGAGAGCTGTGTATTTGCTTTTAGAAGGTGGGACTTTCTATGGGGGTACCAACGATCTCTTTTTTTAATTAGGAAAGCCTAGCAATAGGAGTGTGTGTGTGTTGGTGTGACCTGAGGGGAGGCCCTGTCTGTGACCTCCAGTGATAGTGGTGGTTTGTTTTCATTCTAAACTTGCCCTAGAGTTACTGGTTTTGCACCTTATTTGACCTCCGCTTGAACTGGCTTCACCTCCCGTTGAACCTTTGCTCAGCACCATTTTTAAAAAAATGAAAATGTAATTTTACGGTGGCACCTGTCTGATTCCTTTTTTTACTTTTTCTATTCCTGTTATTCATACCTTTAAACTTTCCCTCCCATCAGCTGGTTTCTCCCTAAGAGTGGGCTTTTAACCAATAACATCCATGCATCCATCACTTATTTGGGCAAGAGTCTGAGCACAGAAGCTGCAGCTTCTCTCACTCAGGCCATCTCTTCAAGCTGTTCTGGGGGTAGACTGACTGCTACTGTACTTTAATGAAATAACTCCCATAAGGTTGATTCTGTTCATCTGGAAAAACGCTACTTCCAGATGAACAGACTCAGCCTTTTGGGATTTACTTACCTGGATGATTGAGCATGCATCAAGACATTAATGAAATAAGAATAACTAACTGACTAGCAACTACCACACACATCGAGTCCATTAGTTGCCCTCATCCCTAGGTCTGATTTGTTGATCGGAGTGAGTGTTGTGTTCAGAGCCAGCCTCTGAAAGACAGTCGAGGAATCCGCTTCCTCAGCGGCTATATTTCAGTTTCTTAGGCAGCTCCTTGTCAGACGGGCTCACATGCACGTACGTGCGCGTGCACTCAATCAGATTGAATGATTGCACATTTGTCTTGACAGTCACTATAAAAAGAGCCGCCCACTAAACGCTGCAGTCCTCTCATTATACTGTCACAGACCCACAGCAGGCAGACATGCTGTGCTCTGTCGTTTTCATTTCTGTGATTTCAGCTCTTTCTCTCTCTCTTGCCTCTTTTTGCTTATCTCTCATTTTTAAAAACGGAGCAAAGAAGAAAGAAAAGAGCAGCAGTTGAGGAAAAATAAAATGGTGTGGGTGGCGCTGTGGAGCGAGCGGTGGAGACATGCGTCACGGCAAAGGGGGAATCCCTAGCGCTTCAGTGTGGAGCGGAGGCTACATGGCTCCAGGGGAATGGCCAGCTCAAGTGTTTGTTTATGTCTGTGGGCCAGAGGGGAGAGACGGTGGCCATGTTCAGCAGCTACATGAAAGGCCCCAATGGCTCTAATGAGCTGTAATTACCATGCGCGTGTGTTTACAAGATTGCGAGGGAGCGAGGAGGAAAGAGAATGAATAAGCACGTTTCTCCCCCGCCTGTGTTTACTCCCCGTCTTCAGAAATACGTACGTTTTTCACAGCGCAATAGCTTGCCTCGTTGCCCTCTAAACCAGCGCAACCTCAAAGTATAGACTTCACAGATTGGTGACTGTCACGGCCTGTCATGCTTGTTTTATTCCTCGAGATTTTAAGTTTCAGGCTGGTGTGACATACTGTGAGGGTGGGAACTTGGTTTCTCATGTGTAAGCCACGTGGCCCGGAGCATTCAAAAATACACAGCATACGGATTTAGAAGTCCTGAGAAGAATAGATGCTTAGAAAGGTGTGTGATTATCTGCTGAGGAGCCTGGCACAAGTCATTTAGAGAACTGAGACCTAACCAAAATAGTCAAACCAAAGGAATTATCAAAAATAGCCAGAAAGCTTTAAAGAGCTGCACACTTCTCCTCCTTCTCTGCTGGTGCAAAGTCACAGGAGACCTTTTCTCTTTCTCGCACACAGTTGATCATTTAGTAAATAGAAATTGGGTGACATGGGCTTTTGGAGCATGGTGTAATGCCCAACTGTGACTATTTACACTCCTGGATTTCATAATGATAGAAGGTAAAATAATGCCAGCCTTATCCATTATTTTGTGAGATGCAACAAACCTTAGTAACGTCTTAGCTGGGCCAATATCCTTGAAATCCTCCCGGCCTGCTGTCCGTCATGTCATAAAGGCTTGCGTGGGCAGACCATGATGAGTTTTTTAATGGCCTGGAACTGGAAATATGACTGTTTGTATTTACAGGCCATTTAGAGCTTTCCACTGGCATTCACACTCTCCAACCAGGGAAAACACGAGCCGCTGCACAGCAAACACCAGCCTACGTTTACTGTACGCCTCCGCCACTGAGAGCGCTCTCTGTGTTCTTCACAGCGTGTGTGTGTGTGTGTGCCTGTGAGCGCGTGGACTCCTGCCGCCCCAAAATAGCATGTGCCCCTAATTACTGCTGCAAACACAGGTGTGGAAAGCGAGGCCTCCCTCCACCCATCCCAAACCAACCATCTAGCACACAACACCCTGTGTGTTCCAGTTTGAGAGGACAGGAAGTCCAGACGACGTGTGTGTGTGTGTGTAAGTGTGCGTGTGAGAGAGAGTGTATTTGCATGTGCAAGTGTGTAAATGTGTGTGAAAAAAGAGAGTGCATATTCATGTCTTCATCTGTGCATGTGTGTGTTTAAAAGCAAAAGTGTGTGTCTGTGAGTGACTGAATGAGAGAGAGAGAGAGAGAGAGAGTTTGTGTTTGTATATGAGCGAGTCCAGACCACACCTTTTGATGTCGGCTGCACAGTGTGTTGGGGTTTGGGCACGGACACACAGCCCCTCCGTTGGCTGGCTGGAAACCTTATACCCCACATCAATCAGACCTGCCACTTATACATTATTCATACCCAGACACACACACTTAAACACACACTCTCATCTTTAGACTCTGGAGTTTTTGCTCCTTGTATCTCCCATTGGCAGCAGAAGTAAAACAGGGCGGGTTCATGCTGCCGTTGGGGGGTCTGACTTCATTTAGCCTCAGTAGGTTAGAAACAAAGGTGGAGTTGTGGAGATGTATGGGATTTTCTGTCTATTGCAAGTACACACACAATCAGGACATAGTTAATGAGATTTTAAGTTCTTGGGGAGAAGACGTCAATTAAAATGTATTCACAATCAAGAGACATATGGAACATGAGAGTGTTAGTGAGGCTGTCACAAGAATTCATTAAAAACAAAATATAAAAACTAATTTTGACCGTAAATGATAATTACAGTCTGCAATAAAAGACAAACACTACCATATAATAAATAATAAATTTGCCCTGTCTCCCTTTCAAGGTTTTCTCCCTGTGCAGGTCTGGACCACGTCAGGTGTTACTGCTATTTTTGGATAGGCTGGACCGGCATTTGTGTAGTGTTTATCTGCTCTTACTGGCTTCTTAAAGCTCTTTAATTTACAAACCAGCCTAAGTCCAGAGGTGCACAAGACACACCACTGGGGCAAAAACTAAAACTCAGATGAGTTTGAATCTCAGTGTTTCGACCTGAAGGTCACAATCAAGTTTCCTGGAAATCTTGTGAAGGCTAGGGGAGTGACCTAGGAGGTTCAATTTTATACCACTGGTGCAACTACAAGGATGCTGAGGGGTAGCACTGGCAGCCATCACTTGCCAGCATGATTGAAGTTGCTGTGTAGTTGCAGAGATAAGTCAGATGCACTATAAGTACAAAAACATCATCTAATGTGTAGCCTCTTGGTTATATGGAGTAAGAATAGAACTGAAAACTAGTGTTTACTACCTGCATTAGGTCCCATTTCAGCAAACAAACAGCAGCAGAAAGAACATGACAGAATCTGTTACCATCGTCAGTTTGAAGGTAATTTCTCTCCTTCAACTTGTCTTATATTTAATTTCCCAGTTATTGCTGGCATTGCAGGTGTGTTCAGTTCCACTTATCTGCTGCATAAAGTGGCTCTCTTTGCCATGTTGCCTAATTACTGTTAAAATTAAGATGTGTTGTGCTGTAATTACCTGACATATTTACTGCTGTGAGCGGCTTTAGGGCTTAGCACACAACTCAGATATTTGAAAGCAAGTCAGATTCACTTCCATGTCTGGTTATAGCCTTCGGAAAATGAACGCGCCGTGTATGGAAAGCTATTTATCATTCTTTACCCCTGTCAGCCTCTCACTCTCTCCCTCTCCTTCTCCTTCGGTCTAAGCGGGTATTGTCTCACTCTCTGCGGAGCCCAAAATGAGCAGTTTCCAGTCAGCTTTTTTCTTCTGACGTCCTCATCGCATGTCCCGACATTCTCAGACCACAGAGGCAGAGTCTCTGTCCCCTCTGTTCTCATTCACAGACGTCAGTCCAAAGCTGAAGCAACTGAAATCGGGCCTCAGTGAACAAGATGTCATTGATGTCCTGCTGTGCTCAAAACAACTAGCGCTGCCGGTGGAAGACGGAGGCAGTAAAGCAGACGGGAGCTGAGAGAACAAGCTCGGTTTGACATGAGAATTAGCTTTTGTAAACAGATGTAGCAGTTAGTGTCTGGCTACTGACAACCTGGACTGCTCCATTGTCGTATCTTCTTTGAACTAACGGCGCAGCGTTTATAATAGGATTTGAAAACGCTGTGTACAAACTGTCGATGCGTGACATCTGTTTGGCAGAGCTTGACAACGTTGGCCTTATAAAATTTTCAAAGCTTGTATATATTCATATGAGGTCACTGATGAATTATTGATTAGGGGAAAAGTGTGAGGCGGGGGCGTTCGTGTGTTTGTCGCAGAGGAAGGGTGTTTCCCGCTTAAACGGCAGCAGATGCCTGTACGGCCGCTTCGTCTGCCTGCATCTCCTCTCTCTTTCGCTCTCTCCACGTCTTTTTCAGTTTGAGGCTCAGTGCGCCGAAGCCAAATGGAAAGTGACCCCTGGCAGGCTGCGGCATGTTTAACACAGTGGGTCACTGTCGGAGAAACATGCTGGCAGCGTTTAACAAAAACGCGCTGGCGAGTTACTCAGACTGCATTTTGGAACGTTTTACCAAGCAGTCGAACAAGCTTTGGCAAAGTCACGCTGAGGTACGCCCAGAGTTTTTAGTGGGGAGGGAAAGCTGGGGGCTTTTGGTGCCACAAAAATACAGATTTTTTTTTTTTTTTGAACAAATGAGCCTTGACGCCATTTTTAAAAATACACCCTGGTCACAGAAACAAAAGGCATTGTTAATGGAGGGATTTGACCGGCTCTCACAGCGGCTACAGGAATGGTTTTACACAGCGTTACAGTAGCCATGGGGCCCCTTCTTGGGCTGGGGAATATTGTGTATGTATGTGTGTGTGTGGGCTAGGGCAGGATATGAGGAAACCTCTGGGCAGCTCAGTAGATATTTGTTCGCATTAGCTTGGAACGTTTAGTTTAAACAGTCACTGAGCAGGGTTCAGGTTCAGTTCGGACTGTGTGCACAAGTCTGTACATTTTGTTTATCCAAACTTTGGGTCATTTTATCTTAAATGTAAGTAAAAATGGATTAAACAGTAGTTCTAAGTTAGCTCTGTGTGTACACGTTCGTCTGTAATGAACTCTATGTGAGACCACCAGTGGTTTTCAGACTGAACCAGATCCTCTTGACGCAGTTTTATTCCCAACCCGCCCACTCCACTCCTTCCTCTGGGCAGGGCATGGCTGAAGATTACTGCGGCTGACACACACACACTCACAGGAAGTGAATAAGGCATCCAAAGATCCACAGATGGTCCTATGTTTGACTGTTAGTGTGTTCAGATGGGTCAAGTATGAGAACCAGGTTGTTGTATATTTACTCACAGGGGAGAGACTTCAAGACTTGTCCATTGTTCATATTACTAGGCATTACTCTGAGATATAAAGAGATTATGTCTGATTAAATAGAGATCATGGATACATTTCTGGAATATTGTGTTTCATGTTGCTCACCGTGAGCAGACTAGAGTATATGAACATGTTATCCATGTTGTTCTCGTCTATTTTTCTACCTTCCTCAGTTGTGAAAGGGGTTTTGGCTTAGTTTATAGTCAGTGGTGATTAGGTAGTGCTCATGCGGCTAAACAAACGTTGGCAGAGCTGTGACTGACAAAGCAGTAAAAGTGCGAATGGTTTCCTGTCTCTCTGTGTTAGCCATTGACAGACTGGCGACCTGTCTAAGGTATACCCTACTTTTCATACTGTGGTAGCTTGGATGGGCTCCAGCCCCAATAAGGATAAGTGGAAGAGGATGGATGTTTATGCGCCACTCTACATTTAATCATTAGTTATTATTGATCTCGAGTCGGCGTGTCTTTGTCCTTTCACCTTCCCTCTACCTCCAGGAAATCGCAGCAGATGGCCGCCCCTCCCTGAGCCTCGTTATGCTCGGGGTTCTTCCTGTTCAAAGAGAGTTTTTCCTTCCCACTGTTGCCAATTTCTTGTTTATAGCCTGACATCCGATGGGATTTCCTCTGTATTATTGTAGAGTCTTTACCTTACTAAATAAAATGCCTTGAAGTGACTGATGTTGTTTGTATAAGGTAAAATGGAAATTATAGAGTTTGTAAAAAATATATACAAACAGATCCATGAAATGTTACATAGTTTTAAATACTACACACTTGTCTACGACCCCAACTAAGCTGGTTTGAACAGAGAACTTGTTAGCAGTTGAGTACACCAATTGCTGCCATTCATTTTGGCAAGAGAAAAGAGAAGCTAATTAGGCTCATTAGGCTGAAATTAATGATTGATTTTCAAGTGCAATATATTTTATTCTTTTTGGACTCTTTAGTCCATCTTTATTTCCTTCCAACTCACCATAATTGATTGCCTCCATTGCCACATGTTGGAAATTAAAAATTCTCAGTTGCTTGAGTTTCAGTTCTTGATTGTTTTATTTTATTTTTTTTTTATAAGTCACACACTAGTACGTTTTAAAAAGTACTGCCAGTTCTAGTGAGGTCTATGTCTGAATAGCACTTTGACATCCATTGTTAAGGATATTCAAACCGTCCAAAGATCTTCCACAACCACTGAATTTCAAAGGGACGGAGGGTAGGGGGCTGCCCAGCAAAGGGCCCGGTGGGAATCACACCAAGACAGAACTGTCTTTTTTTTTTTTAAGTACTGAGTGTTTTGCTCTCGCCATCTTGGTGTTTCAAAAAACAATATTATAGGTGAGGTAGCGGTGTGCCTGTGAAGCACGGGGACACTGCACATTCATATGGTGCAGAAATCACACATTTGGGCCACCTTAAAGCATATGCTGTTTGATCGTCCTATTTGAATCGAACTGGGACCACAAATTACAAAATTAACTTTGTTAGATTCAGCAAGACTTGAAACTAACAACCGAGCCCATAAAGCCACCAAGAAAGTGTTTATTGATGTCATAAATTAAGTGAGCAGAACATTTCCCCACAGACTTGGGTTCTCTTTTTATTACCAGAGGAGTCACCCCCCTGCTGGCCATTCTAAACAATACAGGCCTAAAACATTTCCAAGTTTTCTTCAGTTTTCAAACCCATGTCCATCTTTTATACAGCCCTAATCTACTCTATGTACCTTATCACGGCACCGGAGTAGACTTCACACAGGCATACAGAAGTAATCAAGATGGGTGAGTTGGAAGGAAATAAATATGGACTAAAGAGTCCAAATCACATATATTGAACTAGAAAATGAATCATTAATTGCAGCCTAATGATCCTAATTAGCTTCTCTTTTCCCTTGCCATTTGTGAAAAATGTGTAAACTCTGTGTTTTTGCTCCACATATTCTTTGATGGCACTTGCTGACTGCTGGTGTGTTTCACAGATGCAGGATGGGCTTCCTCGATTTAGTCCCTTTCACCTGCTCTCTCTCTCTCAACTATTAGTATGCTATGCTCTGAAATAAATGTTGAGAATTTGCTCAATGATGTGACCTTGCCGCATTCTCCACTGACCCCATCCATCTTCATTAGACTTCAATTATTGGCTATAATTGTAATTGCCATGCTTCTCAGTCTGCATGAGAAATTTTGGCATGTTGGCCACATCCCGGCTAGGACCATAACTCATCACCGTGGCCTCCTCACCCGGGTCCTGCCAGCCCATCCTGAAACCACCAAGGCCAGAGTGGAAAGGTTAAAGGGTGGCGGCCAGTGAGGGATGGAAGGAGAGGTCGCGGCTCTGGTGAGAAGCACTGCCAGAGTCATCTCCCAAAATGCCTTACTGGAGTCAGCCACGCTGAGAATCATGGGAAAGCAGTGGTAGCCAATAAATCACAGCCAATGAGGTGGAACTAGCCTGCTCGAGACAGAGTTGACAGAGATTATTGATGTGTATGAGCGGGAGTGTGGATGCTTGCGGTGAAGCTATGCGGTTCTGTCTGTGTGCAAGCTGTTTTTGTCACTGACATCACGCTGACTGAAAAGTATGCTGCCATTTAGCCTTTCACTTTTTGAATTGCTCACTTTACCATGTGACAAACAGTGACATCATTCATAATCCCGTTGTCTGTTAGCATTCCTCTGCTCAGCTCACTTTACAGTACAGACAGTCAGAGCAAAATATTAAAATATCAAATATTTTGCAGCATGGTGCCTGGTTATAATAGTCTTTCTACTGTAAGGGTTTCAGTACATGTGAAGACTTTTATGCTTAAAGTAAGTGAAAACTTGAGTCACCCTTTTTTTTTATGTTTTAAAAGCCAACGCTGGGCAAGTCTAAAGAGCTTTAAATAAGGTAACTACAGTATACCTGCTGTTACCAAATCGGAAAAAGCCCAACTCTAAGATTATGTAGTTCCTTTTTGTGGTTTCATTACACTGTATTGTTGATTGTCCATTGACCGCTTTTTTGGACAACCACCTCCTCACCTGAAATTGATACATATATTTTTTTAATTTATTCAAAGTTAGTCTTTCGGCCCACTTGCAGTACCTTCAGGTCTCACCAGGAGGGCGAGACACACATTTCAGTCCATTTTTCTATTTATTAGAAACATCTAAGTAAAATCTGCCCAGTGAAGTATAAAGACCCAGTAGTAAATCCCACAGTATGTTTATGACAGTTTTCAGTTTTTGTTGGAACTGTAGTAAAACTTTGTTGATTCAGCCGTAGCAGTGCTCTGTAACTGTACTGTACTATAGAACGTTATTATCGCCCTCATTTTTATAAGTGATGGTTTTAGAGTTGCTTCACAGTATAAAGCTGCATTAGTTTCATTTGTGTTTCCTTAACTGTTGACCTATTGATGAAATAAGTTGATTTCTAATAAATCCGCCAAGCACTTGCATTAAAATCCATTCTACTGCATTACATTTTATTGATCTTTATATAGTTTTGTATAAAATGTAGGATATTCACTCATGAATGCTGATGGTCACTTTTTCTTTTTCTGTCAACCTGTCTGCTGCCGTCTGTCCTCCCTACGTCTCCCGTCCATCATCAGGTAAGATGTGACTTTCCATTATTTAAGTGCAGCGAGGGTGTTGAGAGCTGACCTTCTGAACTGCTTCCTACACACTATCCAACCTGTTGCTTCTTTTTTGTTTGTGAAACACGAGTATCTTCTGTTTAAATACAGTCTCGGGGGGACTTCTTTGCACTGAACTGCAATCGTTTTTTACTGATGCACAGGCTGTTTAGGTGAAGACAGGTGTGTATGCATGTGTGAGGAAAAGTGGGAGGCACACGCAGCCTTTGTCACTGACCTCGTGCACAATAAAAGTACTCATCACTGCGTTTGTGCCTGTTGCACTGTAGAGCAGTGTTGAGTGGCACGTTAGAAGCCTCCAGCAGAATCCTGGAGTGCTGAAAGCAGAGCAGTGAATTGTGACTGGTTTGCACCCTATCTTTGACTGGGAGTCTTGTGTCTGTCTGTCCAAGTATTAGCACCTCTCTGTCTACTCTGCTACACTCCACTTTGCTGATGACAAGGTGCCTGCAGCATAACATGTCGACACACACATTCAACAATTACCTGAGGGCGCACAAACAGCCCTGATGGTCTATTTTCAGGACTTGACGTACACAGCAGACACTTAGCTACTTGTTTTTGTGTTCAGGCCACTACTCAGGAAAGTGAAAAGAAATTCTGTAATAATAACAATAATAGCAATAATTGTAATATCCTGCCTAATGATGACAAATCATTATGACTTTATTGTAACATACTGTGAAAAACGCCTTGAGCCACTCGTTATTTTATATTTTTCTAGGAAAATGGGAAATATGTGCAGCAATTTTTTGAAATGCACAAACAAATAATGGAAGTACTTTTTTTTTTTTTTACAATAATAAGGATCTTGAAAGTCAATGATTCATGTGACCAGCTTTATTCTTTAACACAGATTGATCTGTATTTCTTGGAATTTCTTTAAGCAGGCTTCAGGAGTACTTCTCCAGGTTCCTGAAGGATATTCAAGCCTCTTCTTTGGATGTTGGCTGCTTTTTGATCTGTTTTCTGTCAGGATGATCCCACACTTGAATTTAGATTCATCACTCCACAAAGACCTGCTGCTATTGATTTACAGCCCAGTTCTTGTGCTATTTGGCATACCTCAGCTCTTTTCCACATTTCCTTCTTTAACCCCTTAACACCAAGTGTATCATATTTGATTCGTGAGTTTTTGAGACTTCTGCGTCATCGCTGTGAATTTTTTGTCCCCGGTAAACCTAAAGAAAATCCACAATATATGGTTAAGCATTAAACCGCAAGAAAATGTGGGATCATTTAAATCAAAACTCACATATGCAGAATTTTTTTTTTTTTAATTGTGAGAAGGCTGAACGCAGAAGTGAGCACTCCATTTACAAAAAGAAAAAGAAATCTTACAGTTATATCACGGTTTAGCCTTAGGAATGTTTCCTTAACACCCACTGACACCGTTTTGGATAAATCATCAGTCAACAGTAGGCGGGTCGACTGAAGGCCCAAATGCATTTCTAAGGACTTGTTTCGGGTCTTTGCAGGAATTTTTTTTCTTATTTCTTAAGGACATGCCTTTCATATATTGTTCATCTGCTGTAATTTCTTTTAGGCCTGCTGCTTCACCTGTTTCAGTTTCCTCAAACTTTTTATGGGTCACTGCACATCACGCTGAGATATGCCAAGTTTTGGGATAATGTCTATTTGGAAATCACAATGCAAATACATTCAACTAAAGCAATAGAAAAACATGATATGCTTTTGTGACAGGCTTCCAAAATGCAAAATGCCTGAAAATACAACAAAAAATGTATTCTTTGTCTTTCACACGTAGACGAGTCCTCCCTTGAGTCAGCTGCCTTTTTTTTTATACTTTAATGATTAATAGGTCAGTGTTAAGTGGCTTAACAAACAAATAAAGTTGGTTTTACTCCTAAAATGTGATAATTGATGCTGCATCTGGAAGACCTCACCCCCCCCCCCCCCCCCTTTTTTTTTTTTTTGTTTTTTTTTTTTTTTTTTGTTACATACA
>VUQR01006139.1:4412-16580 GCA_015108515.1 Hemichromis elongatus
ATTACTGGCTGGGACAGGGTCAGGCAGATAAAGAGCTCCGCGGCGGCTCGGCCCTCTGCTCACCGCGGTCAGACTGCAGGGTCACCACGGCTGTCTGTCACTGGCAGATAACAGAGCAAATCCAGAGCTGCTGATTTAGTCGCATCCAGACGCCAGTAATGGGCCATAATGCCTCAGCGCTGCAACGAAAATCCATCTTCTGGCACGGACTGACAAAAAAGTTTGACTGCGGTCGCTGTCAGACTGTGTTATTGTGTTGTTGTTATTATTCGCATGTTCATGTCAGAAAGCAACGCTCAAACCACTGCTGACACAAAGCACGGAGACATCTTTATCTGATCCAGCTTTAAATATTGTTTCCAGAGAATATTTGGATTATTGTAGACAAATGTGTGTAATATGTACAGGTCAGAAGAACAGGTAGCAGAACTTTAAGACCTGCCCACTAAAAATTCATCAAATCATTTATATTTTTGCCTTTTTGTTTGTTTGTTTTTTCTTTAGTAGATGGAAGGTCTGTCAGCTTGCTAGTTATCACAAATGACATAGCAGTAAGCAGTTACCATTACTCAAAAGTAAACAGACTGGTTCCCGTGCTTGCTCGAAGCACACGGCCATCCTCGTTCACACAAGCACTTTTTTATTCGTCTAAATGCTTCCTAGCATCAGGACCAACTCAGGGTTTAGTGTCTTTGGCGCACAGACTGGAGCAGCCAGGGATCAAACAACCAACCTTGTGAGTCATAAATGACCTCATACTGTTACCTGCTATAGTTAGTGCTAAGTAATAGAATAATGTGACATCCACAAAGAAAGGCATCGGTAATAATGTGAGGACCAGAAACCGCAGAAAGTCAGTGAGAGGCAAAATAACTGCTGGCAATGTGAAGCGGGCGGATCCCGAGTTGAACTTTTCTGATCTATGAGGCGAGAGATTGAACAATATAAGTAAAAGCGATGGATACCATTAATCAACATATGACAAGGTGGTTAATAAAGCAAACTGGAGGCTGGAACGTCTGCTAGCAGCTAACTGCCAGTGACCAAGCCACACGTGACCGACGAATCGCTTTGTCTTGTGTGGATGATGATTCGTAATTTTTTCACCCGCGTAGGTTGGCATTTGAGTACCACCCACTAAGATGGAGCGGCGAGGTTTGTGACTAATACAGCAGTCAGCCTCCAAGTGTGATCTGAGATTAGCTTTGCAAAATGTGCAGTATAATGAGTCATTTAATAAAAGCATTATTTAAAAACCAACTTCAGCAACTTTTTGGCTCATATCAAAGTGCTAAGCAGATTTTCACTCAGCTGACCAGGACGTGTCTTTGGAATCAGCTTCTCTTTATTATACCCATGGAGCCACAATCCTGAATACCAGATATTACCTTAAAGTGCCTCTTTAATATGAGGAACCAAGCACAGCCATCGTATGTCTATCAAATCTCTCCCCGCATGTATCCACTGCTACAACTGCTCACTAATATGAAACAACAGCCTTCCCATGTACAATCGGTTTAGCAGCATTTTGGTGTCTGGTGTTGTCGATGTGCGCCGGTGGGCGTTAATTTAGCAGGAAGCAGAGATAAGAACAGAGCAGGAGGTGATCGGAGTGTCAGGGTGATAAGGCTGGACGCCGCGAGGTACACACACACACTGCTATTCACCGAGCTAGGCGCTGGAACTGCTGTTATCAGCTGTGTAATGTCCTGTAGGCCACAACAAAAGAGGCCATTTGCATCACAAGAGATGGTTTATACTGTCAACAGTAAACTCACAAGAGCTCGGAAGGCTCCAGGTTTTCATGCTCAGGAACCACAAATGCATCAGCGAGCTGCGAGACTGACAGGTTTACGCTCTGTAAACATGTCTAGGTTGGTAAACAGGGGGATTTCAAAAGGTTTATGTTTTATGTAAAAGCAACACAATATGTAATTCGTGGTAACATCTCAACAGTGTACTGAGTTTTGAATCAAATCTAAGCTGCTCAGCTGCATGACCCTGTGTAATTTACATTTGTCAACCTTTACAAAGTGAAAGCTGTCAGCAGACTGAGCATTAAAAACCCCCAAAGAACAAAACCAGACAGTGGGACAGCGATATAAATAACCTGCACATCCTCACAGATGTTTTCAGTTCACTTCAAATCTGTTACACTTCAAATCAAGCTCGACTGTATTTAAAACGCAGTGTTTGCAGTGAAGGTGCAAGCTTGGGCATCATGACAGCATTTCAATGCACCGTGTTTTAGTTTCTAAAACCATTTTGCTGTGTTTGTGTTGTCAAGTTAAAGGCGGATAACAGTCTGCTGTTTGTTGCAGTTTCTGTGTCTGTATACGTGTTTAAATAACCGGTTAAAATCCTCGACCCTCAATACAACATCCCAGTTTCACTGTTACTTAAGGTTAGTTATAGTTTAGTGGCGATCGTGGCTCAAAGAGTTGGCAGTTCGTCTGTGTAATCGGAAGGTTGCCGGTTCGAGCCCCGGCTCCAACAGTCTCGGTCGTTGTGTCTTTAGGCAAGACACTTCACCCGTTGCCTACTGGTGGTGGTCAGAGGGCCCGGTGGCGCCAGTGTCTGGCAGCCTCACCTCTGTCAGTGCGCCCCAGGGCAGCTGTGGCTACAATGTAGCTCGCCATCACCAGTGTGTGAATGTGTGTGTGGATGAATGTAATGTAAAGTGCTTTGGGGTCCTTAGTGACTAGTAAAGCGCTATATAAATACAGGCCATTTAGTTATTGTTAAGCACTTTGCTTTGGATAACACAGAGGATACTTACATTTGACGAAGGTAATCTAGAGGTGCGCTGCGAGGTGTCTTTAGCTGTTTGTGTATCCACAAGCGAATGTTGGGAACGTGTGTCAGTCAGTCTGATGGAACGGTTGTTTTCCTCAGGTCTCCCAGACAATAAATTTAGCTTCGACCGCTGTAAACTTACTTATTTTCTTTGCCAGGGAGCTGCAATGGATTTGGATTTTTGTACTTTTGCAAACCTTCTAGATATATTATGTAGGAAGAGTAGAGAAAGAATAAATAGCTCAGTGTGCAATACTCTACTTGCTGCTATTAATATCCAACCACTGCACTTCCATTTTGCTGCTACTCGGCATCTAAAATGTCAACTGTGTCATTATATCCTTGAATTTCCCAACTGTGGGACTAATAAAGGCTTTGTTGTCTTAGCTTATCTGTGAGTCTGTACCTGGCCTTATAGGCCCATAGCCCATATTCATCATTATATGAGCTTAGTTATGACTTTTATTCCATATATTCTTCTTTTTGTGTTTAGCATTAGTCTGGTTTTCTAAAGGTTTTTATATATCTCTGTTTGAAGTACTTAGTAGTTAGAAATGACAGTCTTCAACAGTTGTTTATGCACGTTTTCTGAATCTTTGGCTTATTTTCTCAAAAGTCTAAACATAAACACAGCTAGAGACATCTCCAGCAAACACTCATTCAAAATGTTATTTTTTTCAATTTCTTTTTTTGTGTGTGCATTGAAATGTCCCAGACACACACCAGCGTATAAATAGCTCTCCTCACCAGCCAACAACACAATGATTTGCTCAACACAATATATTGCTGCACACTGATCAGCAGGTTCATGCCTTATGCATTTTCACTCTATATTGTGGCAAAAGGTAGATAGATATAGAAACCTATATCTGCACAGGTGTATATATAGATATGTTTGTGTTTGCATTTTACGTCAAATATAACGGGAGAAAATCGAGAAAAGCATTCATAAATGTGAGAAAACAGGCAAAATGTAAGAGAGTAAAAACTGGGTCGCATGGTGCCTGCTGTTCTCTACGTCACACTCAGTGCTCACTGTGGCTGAACCGCCGGGAAAGAATATTGTGGAGAGAACGCTTCTCCGCGTGCATCCTCCACTGCCTGCACGCGTGGGGACAGGGGTCACACACCTTCCATAGCCATGCAGAAAGAAGCCCCAGTTTGTTCCAGGAGTGGGGGATGTGGTAGGAGGTAAAGAATAATAAATCAGTTGTGAAGCAGAGCAGCCTGGAAGTCACGTTTTCCCAGTGTCTCCACTGTCCTCTATTTTCCTTTAAAACAGCAGAAATTACGGTTGTGTTTTTACCTCTTTAATGTTCTAATATCTAAAATACGCTGGGTTAATAAAGTCACGGTGAATGAAAGGCAAACTATAAAAATGTACAAAGTCTTATCTAGAATTTCCAGTTTCACGCACTTAAAGCAGGAACTTGAGTTTTATGTTTCAGCGATTGCGTTTCCGACCGTTGTGAAGCCGTTCCCAGCGAACGTCCTCCTCTCGAAGTGGACTCGCTGTGTTCACAGCGTTATGTGGAACAGCACTCATGCTTTTCTCTGCTGTTTGTTCTCTCACAGCCCTCACCTGAGGTTCAACAGCCTGACCCTCATTTCAACTCACGGTTTCCCCGGCGACTACAACCACGAGGACGCCGGATTTCTGTCCACAAGGTGAGTGAACAGAACACAGAACACGACGCATGAAAATGGAAAACCTTGCGGCGCCATCTCACATTCCCAAACATGTCGGATATATATCGACGTACCGTCCGACAGCTCAGTGTGTGTGATCATTTAAGGTGTTTTAAACTCAGTTAAAAACAGTGTCTAAGAAGGAAAAATGTAAACGCAACACGCTGTTGTTATTATTTCAGAACCAACCTGAAATGTCTACAAACATAAATGTATAAATATGCACAAATAAATCCCCAAATATTACACGACCATGTAAATGTCTGCTGGGATTTGGAATTACCCACATACAGAGCTTCACAAATTTATTAAACTACCATCCAATGTGAGATTATGCCACAGCTCTACTGTTGTAAACAGTGTAGGTAATTACCAAAATTATGTTTTATGTTTCTGTAATGCTTAATACACCAGTACCTGTAAGCTCTTAATGTATATTTTTAAAGCTTAAATAGAATTATTGTTGTTATTCATGCAGTTTCAATTTGGAGAAAAAAGTAAAATCCAAAATGATGATTGGATTATTATTGGATTAAGATGCCAAATTACACTCATTCCCTTGCATTCCTGAACAGAGCAGTTAGTTTTAGTGGTTCAATGTTATGCTTGAGAAGTCCATTAAGAACATTTGTCTATAAATTGAGCCCGTTTCTGTGTGACCCAGAGACCAGCTAATACACGATAACTGACACTAACCTTGTCGGTGCGTATTGGAAATACAGATTTCTAACTGAGTGTGTATCATCAGCGTTGTGGAAGCTTAAGGTTAGCAAAGGAAATTAGCATTAATAAAATTCTAATAGTTTAGGTCTCTTCTTCTGGTCCTCATGCAGTCATGCCTACAGCAGCAGAGACTTGGCCCAGATCCCAGTACGTTATCTCAGCCGTGTGGTGACGGGGAAGTTGGTGGGCATCAGAAGGAAGTCCAAATACGTCGTTTTGTCCAGTGGAGAGAAGGTGCCCTACGACCACCTCATCCTCTGTACTGGCCTGCAGTATCGGGTGAGATGATTGGTGCTTTTAATGTCATAAAAGTCTTCCCTTGGACAGCCGGGCTGCCACTGCAATGCAGTTACATGCAGTGTTTGATTAGAAAAAATGGCAGAAAAACATCTCATTACAATGCAGTCACATTCAGCTGGACCACCTACAACCTAAATATTAACCATGAATTGCAATGATCCCCTTTTTTGATAAGTTCAACAAAAATTGAAGCTTTGGAGAAGTTTTTTAATCACAGAGCCGTTGTATTTGACTGCATTAGATAGCACAGGTTTCCACACACACATGACAGTGTGTGTGATGTGTAGGTCCCGTGTCCCACTGGTGTAGATGTGAGCCAGCCCGTCACAAACAGCCAGCTGCACTCCACTCACAGCAGATACACTGGGCCCGTGCCCTCCAACCTCTTCACCCTCAACGACCTCCACGACTGCGTGGCTGCTCACCGCTGGATCTGTGCCAACTTTCTGGAGCTGGAGGGTAAATTGAAAACCTCGTACACACACACGCGCACACACGCACACACAGAGAACACCTAAAATTAATCTGTAGTAGTATGTCATTACTCAGCCAGTCACTGCTGAAGTGCCCCGGTATAATTAGCAGCTAATTAGCTGCAGAGAAATCTTTCATCTCCGTGAATCAGGTCGGCCTCTTCCATCCATTTTCCATTATCATATCACTTTCTGAGAGCCGGTCTTTTCAGAGCAGGGAAAATGCACAGTGTCATTAAGCACAATTAATCTGCTCTCTGAAGGAATTGTGCAGTGATCTAGAGTGAGGCTTTTATACATACTAATTAGCTGATTCCAGTCATAAAGGAAAACCATTAATACATGCAAATTGCAGAGACAGACCTTTGCAGATACCATGTTTATTTCCATATTTTAATAATAACTGCAGAAGGAAAACAAAGAGTGCGTGTAAATCTCAGCCTCCGAGTGCAGGGAAGTTTCTGTGGTTTGCCACAAATCCAACAAAAATAGAAAAAAACAAAGACGTTTCAGTTGATCTTTAAACACTTTACTGCGCTGCTCCCACAATGTTCGTGCAAATTATTTAAATAATTTTCTAGTTTTGTTTTAAACCGTATACGGACATCACAAACAAGTAAAAGGCAAGAAATAATGGTGTAAAAACACTTAATGACGACTCCCGAGGCAGGAGGTGTTAGGATGGAAGTTAAAGGTGAAAAACCGACTTGGTATCATTTTTATTATAACATGCTCTGTTCACAACCACAACAACACACAGATTATTAGCACTTCACAAAGATGTCAGCAGGGACAGTTGTTTATGTAACTGATGTGTCCTGCATGAACATGACAATTAATATTCACAAAATGAGCAAGTGCAGCTGTAAGCTATTAAATATAATGTTTCCTCTGTTTCCAAGTAACAAAACAACATATGGTAACATTTATGAACATGTGCAGTGACAGAAATCTTAAAGCGGATACGCTAACTGAACATATTAGTATGTTCAAGAAATTATAAAAAAACACATCCAAAGAGAGGGAAAGGCCACATTTAATTGGGTCTATTTTCTGTGCGTACTAATCCATGTTTGATGACTAAGGGTCTGTCTACAGTGTGTTCTGTGTTGGGTTTTTTCCTCTGAGGCAGGGAAACTTTTCATGTTCTTAAGTGTTTTTGGTCACCGAGAGTTGAACATTTTTAACCTTATGGGGAAACCAAGGCTGTCCAATCACAGTGTAGGAGGGGCAGGACAAAAACTACGCTGTCCAAACATCAAATGCTAAGCAACAATGAAGGAGACTTTATTACTGCCTGTAGCAAAATTAAATCCCCAAACTACCAGAGTAATTATATGGAAGATCATGATTAAAGTGGCATTTTGTTTCCCTGTGGGTGTAACAGTTAAGCAGCAGTCAGGTGGAGTGGAGTACATGCGACACTTTACTTTTGTGGATATTGTGTATCATAGCAACCAAAGCAGCTCAGCTGATAAAACGCTCCCAACCAAGCTGCATTTTGTTTGTGTATTTGTGTGAGATGGTCAGAGTATGTGGTAGTTTGTGTAAGCTCTTTACCATTAATAGTAAGGATATTAGCATCATGTGCTTCTCTCGTTCAGTACCATGGACAGAGGCCATGAACAGCAGCCTGTAAAAGCCTTCACCTCCTCCTGTGCTGATAAAACTACACTAGACAGACATTTCTGAACTTTTACAGCTTTGTCTAAAATGTAAGATGACAAATTTGCCTCAGATTATAATAAAGCAAATGTAGTAATTTCACTTCAGTTTTAATTATATAGCATCAAATCACAACAACAGTCACCTCGAGGCACTTTATATTACGGTAAAGATTCAACAGTAATACAGAGATAACCCGAACAATGTGGTTCTGTGTTTAACAGGGAGCCAATGAAGCGAAGCCAGTATAGAGTACTTTCTGGTCCCTCTCATTACTTTTGCTGCAGCATTTTGGATTAACTGGAGACTTTTTGGGGACTTTTTTAGGACTTCCTGATAATAATGAATTACAGTAGTCCAGCCCAGAAGTAATAAATGCATGAACTAGTTTTTCAGCGTCACTCTGAGACAGGATATTTCTAATTTTTTTCAATATTGTGCAAATGGAAGAAAGCAGTCCTACATATTTGTTTAATATGTGCATTGAAGGACATCAGTCAAAAGTGACTCGAAGGTTCCTCACAGTGTTACTGGGGCCGAGGTCATGCCATCCAGAGTAAGAATCTGGTTAGATACCATATTTCTAAGATTTTTTAGAGCCAAGTACAATAACCTCAGTTTGATCTGAGTTTAGAAGAAGAAAATTAGTCCACTGTCAGAGGCCATAAGATCATTGGTAACCTTCACTAAAGCTGTTTCTGTGCTGTGATGAGCTCTGAAACATGACTGAAACTCTTCAAATAAGCCATTCTTCTGCAGATGATCTGTTAGCCGTTTGACAACTACTCTTTCAAGGATTTCTGAGACAAAAAGCCTATCATTACCTAAAACTGCTGAGTCAGCATGACCTTACTTTGGTTTAATAACAGAGAGACAGTGGATGGAGAAGATAACACACAGTAGCATTAGCTGTTTTTCTTCACAGTCCATGTGCAGTTGAATAGCCTTTGGAAGCTTCCTGACTGAGTGAAGTGACCCAGAGGTGTGGCAGCCACAATAAGAGCTGTTTGAATTCTCTTATTACTAAGGAAAGGTGCTTCTGTGCTTCCTTTATTACCTCCTGTAGCTGAACCATCTTTCATGACAGGAAAGGAGATAATAACATCCCATAATTCATACTGACACATCATTGCACTGTTCACTGAAACCATCAACAACACCGACAAGTCACACAGATCATGTAAATGTTAATTAACATTGTGTTTTCCAGTTCACGCCATAACCTGCTGATAGGCTTTGATTTTTCAGCGACAGGCTGGTAAAGCCAGATCTGAACTCAAAACATCACAGTTCTGTACTAAAACCTGCTCTTTTCACAATGTAAGTAAAGATTATGAGCAATATTTATTGATCAAAGCACTTTTGTGGTTTGCTGTAGTTCAGGGTTTTTTTTTTGTATTTCCCGCCTTTTTATTTTCACGTTAGGTTCTGCTCGTTTATGCTGTTACTTGTTACTCTTGCTGCCTTTTCTCTAAAATTCTAACCTCTGTAATTAAGTCATGTTTTTACTGGTGAACCTGCATGTAACAAGAACAAAAAATGTAAGAATATTCAACTGAATATGATTTGTAGTGGACATTCCCCTTACTCTTATTTTGAAAATGAACCAGTTAACCTGATCCCTTCCTAGGTCGATATTTCCATATCCCATAATTCATCCAGGCAGTTGTTTGGACCTGCTATTTATTTGTTTGCAAATTGAAGATATATAAATGCTGACGCCCCCCCTCCCCCTATTTAAATCTTTTGTAAGCATCTGTTATCTCTTTTCAGAACAATTGTACTCTTATTTCCATTAAAAGATTTTTCACTGTTTAGTTTTAGTATACCTAGGAATGCTCTGTTTACGTGAGTCAGCATGCACATATTAAATTTCAGGTTGCGCTCTCTTTGTTGGACCTTTGGAATGAGGGTCCTGTTACTCGAGGCGCTGTCCATTACAAACAGAGCGGGAGGAGCTGAAGTACAAGGAAAACTCATTCAGATGCTCTCATTTGTCCTCGTGCATCTGTGGTTCAGAGTTCAGCAAGCCGAGGGCCTCTTGTAGAACAATGTGTACAATGTGTAGCCTTTCCCTTCGTTTTCAAGGCCGTTTGTAAAACCTGAGCAGACTGAGCTATTGTCTGTAGACTGGAAAACGGTGGTTTGAAAAAGAGAGATTATTTGTATTGTATCTTTGCACAATAGCATCTGTTGTGCTCGCAATCAGAAAAACATACAAGAGCTCCTAAAGGAGAAAAATCCATGCAAGTTCATTTTTTTGTTTTTCGAAAGCTGTCACTCCGTTTTTTTGTTTGGATCCGAGTCGTCTTAGTCATCACATTTCATGTCTGATATTAATGAAAGGACAGCGATTTCAGAGCGAGAGGCAACAACTGTCACCAAGCCCTTTCTGGATCTGTTTCACAACATTTAATGTCATATTCTTCATCCAAGTCCAACGTCTTACCTAAAAATTGAAGCTGATCGGGCTTCTTCTGTGACTGTTATTGCCGTCTAAGGGAAGTCCACTGTCAACATTTCAACAGTGATTTTTGTTTTATTCTTGTTGTTTTTCTCTAATTTTGTGTTTTTATTTATTTATGTTATTGATATTTTTATATTTCACATTTCTTCTTCCCCTTTTATGTGATTTTCATCATTTGCTCATCATCATGTTTTGGGTTGCTCTCGCAGTCATTTGCACTGCCCTCTCTGTTGCTCCTTTTTGCACATTGGCTCACACAGTTTTCAAATAACATACTGAGCAATATTCTGGTGCTTTTACTGCATCATTTATTTGTGAAGCTGATTATTTCCTCCCGTGTGCCGGGATGTGATAAAGACCATCCTGGCCTGACTGTCCTGAAACCGTCCAAAGTTCATGTATGAAAATGGCACGCTACTCATTTTTATGCAGGTGTATCGTGCAGCTTTGTAACTTGCTGATGCCTACCTTTGCTGATTAGCTGATACCATTACCCACTTTACATTAAAACTGAATGTTCACAAATGTTTTTAAGAGGAATTCTCTTTTCTGCCAAACCTGGCATCAGAGTCTGTGAGTGAACTCGAACCTTTCCTTCTTTGCATCTTCTCAGATAATGCCATCGTCTACGGAAACAGCATCGACGTCTACACCACCGTAGAGACTCTGCTAAGTCTCGGCATCCGTGGATCTCGTATCCATCTTGTCCTCTCGCCTCCTGAGCCAGGCGTCTCCGGCTTCTTGGACTCGTCTGTAGGAAAAGCTGTGGCGATGGCGACGGAGAACACCATGGTCCAGATCCACCGTAACTGCGTGCTGGCCCAGTTTAACGATGGCAAACACCCCGACCCTCTCACATCGGCATCGTTCACCACTGATGCAGAGCCGCTCCATCTGCAGTGTGGAGTAAGTCAGAGTTTCTCATGCTTTTAAAATCCACCGGATGCTTTCAGTGTTCATCCAGACGGGTTATTAATTCTTACAAAAAGAAATGATATCCAGACAATGGTGGGTTACTGGCCAAGGTGCCTGGTAGAGCTGGAAAAGCGTGAGCGGCTGAATTCTCCAGATTGTGGCTCTTGGTTGGATGTTAATTTCCCTCCTGGAAGCAAACTGTGTTTGTCAAGCACAAAATGATGTTGGTGTGTTTCCCATTTCCATCACTTCCATTGTCTCAGAAAGAAGATGATTCTGCTTTTGGGTTCGTGTTGAATTTTCTTGTTAATATTTCTGCTGCGTGCAAAGTCCATTTGTCATGAGTCTGTGTGTATTTCATCTGCTGTGGAACAGTGAGACAAACGGACTCACTCAGTATTTTTGAAAATAAATGATTCATTTTGTAAAGTACCTGTAAGTTTAATAACCGACACTTTTACTCCACCTCCAGACTTTTGTTTTTTCAAAGAACATATGGGAGGTTTGTTTTTTTTGGCATCATCGTGGCTTCATCACTCAGGCTTCTCTGACTCTGAGCACCTTTTGGACTTCAGGATGAATCATCATCTGTGTCAGTATTTAGTTTCCCTTAAGCCTCAACACTCGAGAGCTGTCTTATATTTATCATCTTAATTTTAACCACAGACTGCGTATGGGGGGAAAAAATGGATTTGTGTATGTTTTGTGTTTGCAAAGTGAAGCTGTGGCTTTTAGCCTGCATTCTTTATAATGGCCAGCAGGGGACGACTCCTCTGTTCTTACAAGGACTTCCAGTTGTGTAGAATTATATGAGAAATTGGCCTTCGGATCCTTCTCTGTGACCTCAGTAAACACTTTCTTTCTAGTTTTGTGGGCTCAGTTACTTGTTTGAGGTCTTACTCAACAGATCATCATATTTATGTTGTAATTATACTCCTTAGATTATAATTTAAAGAAAGATTATCAAAAGTACATTTACTGGCTTGTCAGGCCCCTCCTCTTTATCACGTTTCGACACATGTCGGCGGTGATGGCGGGTTATGTCATATCAGCTATGTTTACTTTTTGTAGTCTGTGATTTCAGAAAAAAATAAATGATGAAAAATTGGACCTAAGAATGATATACCCAGTGTTTTCCCT
>VUQR01006141.1:0-21324 GCA_015108515.1 Hemichromis elongatus
ATTTCTGGCCATTTTAGTCACTTTGTTTTCTAAAAAAAAGATGCTACAAAAGCAACTAAACTTTTAAATAGTACTCTATATCAGCTTAATGATCAGCCATGTATGCTGGCACGGTTAAATATAAACAGATACTCTAATGTCCCTGCTCCAGATGGTACCTATAAATAACTGTAGCCGTATTAGAGCCAATTAAAATTGTAGGGTGCCTTGGCATTCAGTAAGGAATAACTGCCACAGATCCTTCTTGGAGTTGTATCAATTCAATCAGGGTTGTGAGAGAAAAAACACGAGAGAGAGAGAATTTTAGAGTTATCACTTGGTCAACAACATATCAATCACTCAAAGCAAAATGCTATATTCTCTTTTGTATTTGATGACCCCAATTTACCTCTGTCACCTCTTGTCCCTGCTGACTCAAACGAGGCTAAAAGAAAGCCATGTTTTTCAGGTTTTTATTTTGTCCATCAGCACTATTCTATTGCTTGTTGGGAGAGGAGGAGGGGTCACTGTTTACGCCTCTTCCATCTTGATATTCTATCCAGCACAGCAGGTTTGGAAGCACTACAGTGAGCACATTAGCGTGTGGTGCCGAAGAAACCACATGGTATCTCGTCTTTGCTGACAGACACAGAGAGCAGAGGAATACATGTTGGCCTATTTTTTCTGGACACCTATCACCAAGAAGCTTTTTGTTAAATTATAAAAAATGTACAATACATTGCTCCATCTCTCAGTTGTAAAATTTTAACAGCACTCATTCCTTTTACAAAGACCAAAGCAATGAGGTGGGTTGGTCTGAAGATAGCATTTCTGTAGTTATGGCTGCCTGTTTTGACAAGTCTGCTGTGTTGTGGAAAATCACTTTTTTGTCAGGTTTTGTGTGTATGTGTGTGTGCGCATGCATAGGGCTATGTTGACTTTCCTTCTTTGTGTTAAGATGTAAGAGCCAATGGCTAAATAGGAAATAGCATTGCTCATTTTACTAATACATGGTAACATACTAGACATAAGCAGAACAAACAATGTTATTTAATTTAGAAACTGCATGATCCACTTACTGAAATCAAAAACAAGCCATATAACATTGGAAAGGAAAAGAAGATAAACATCATGATGAAACAAGCATACTAATAAATATATATGTGCTAGACACAAGCCCATAGCAAACCCCATTGCTATTTTTAAGGAAGTGATTGAGCAAAAACTTTTGACAAAGCTACACTCTGTATTTTTCAAAATGTCTAAAGCCACTGCATATATTGTTTTGTCATGGGATTTCAAATCCGCCAAGACCCAATAGTTCATGGAGTGACTCAGAACTAAACGCAACCCACACAATTGGAATACCAATTATTGTCTACTTTATTGCAGGGCTTAAAAATCTATTGCAATTAATGAATACAAACGTGTCGTGTCTTTCCCCAGCACGACATGAAACGTTAATCTATTCATGTAAACTGAGTACTGCAAACTGACAATAACAAATCAATTTGCCATTTTAAATCACCTCGTCACTATCAGCTTCTTTGACATTATCTACAACGGTCTCTCTGTGTTTTTTGTAATGATCAAAGGCCATATGGAACCAGCTTCCAGTTTGGATTCGGGAGACAGACACTATTTCTGCTTTTAAGATTAGACTTAAAACTTCCCTATTTGCCAAATCATATAGTTAGGGCTGGACCAGTTGACCCTTACATACCAGTTGAGTTTTTCCTTTCCAGTCACCTTTCTCACTCACTGTGTTAATAGACCTCTCTGCATTTAATTGTACCTGCTACTAATCTCTGTCTTTCTTCCACAGCATGTCTTTATCCTGTTCTTTTCTTCTCTCACCCCAACCAGTCACAGCAGATGGCCCCGCCCCTCCCTGAGCCTGGTTCTGCCGGAGGTTTCTTCCTGTTAAAAGGGAGTTTTTCCTTCCCATCGTCGCCAAAGTGCTTGCTCATAGGGGGTCATATGATTGTTGGGTTTTCTCTGTATGTACTATTGTACAATATAAAGCACCTTGAGGCGACTGTTGTTGTGATCTGGCGTTATATAAATAAAATTGAATTGAATCAAGATTCTAAAAATATAAATTTTTACTGTTGGTTTATTTTCATGTTTGTTTGTTGGAGGGATTTTTAAAAAAATTTCCATAGTAAGTAAGAAATGCAAACGATAACACCTCAGTTATCAACAGGAGTATCATTAGATAAAGATTTTAGGTGTTTAGTACCAGCATTTTGTGGTAGCTTACATGAACTTGTGGCAATGGTGAATTTGTTATTGTACTTACACATTTTTTACAGTTCAATTTAATAATGCATGTTGCTGTGGAGTTGTATGTAAAGTTACAGTTGTGTGCAACAATTGTAACTTTAAAATGATACTTTTTAACCTCACCAGTTATAAAACTTAAGAAAAAAAGATTAAATTAAAAAAAAAAACTATAAAGAAAATAAAGATGAAAGGTTGTTCGTGTGAAAGAAAATAAAAGAAAACAATTCAAACAAAATACCAATACATAAAGTTAGCTGGAAAGAGAGGATTTCACAGATGCTGATTTTGCCTGCTGAAATCCCTAGTTGTATTTTGCAAACAAAGACTATATGCTTTGCTTGGTTAACCTTAGTATCAAATGCTGATAATCTGTGAAATGGATTCCAGGCTTATGGTTGTTCACAGGAGCTCTGTGATGCACTGATACGGTTGTGTTTTAGTTGAGTGTGCTCTCATTGCTGCCTGTCTCTTTTCAGATAGTGTAAACATTTTCCAAATCGCTCCAAGTACAGCTTTTCAAAGAGGGTACTCTACCATGCTATAGACTCTTGTGGGCTTTAAATACATGTCACTAAAATGACTTAACTGAGGGGTGGTTTGGAGGGAGGGTGAAGGAGGGGGATGTCTGTGGTTGATGTGGTGTGCATTCATAAATACACCTAATGGCTTGTTTTATGAAAAGCAGTGATTCATCCTTCTTTTTTCTGTTGTTTTCTTGAGACTGATTGGTTTTGAAAGATTGAGACGATAATGCTGTGAGATACAAATGAGGAGGCTGCGAAAAATCTCATTTGAAAAAGCAAGGAGAAGCGTAGCCTTGTAAACAAAATTCTATTTCACATTGTTAAAAGGTAATTTGTCTCCATTGTGCCTGGCAAAGCCTTCATAAATAAAACAGGAGTGCACACTGCAGGTGAGCACTCCTCATCTTTTTTTCTCCCCTTTTTGTTTTGTTTGCTCCATTGCCCACTTTTAAATTAGAGATAAAGTAAAATAGATAAGAAGTAACAGAATTAATATAGGTAGCTCAAGCAAATGTAGTATATGTTGACATTTTACATAAAGTAATTTGTGTTGTAATTTTTCTGTTCAGTGATATACTTTGCAATACTTTTTAAATAAAGAAAAATGTTTAACAGTCATTTGATGTAGGAAATAGCATTACAGGTGAATTAATGACCAAAAGTAAAAACAATAAAGAAAATAAAGTACACATTTAGACACTTACACATAAAATCCCAACATAAAACAAAAGAAAAGGCAACCCCGACAATTTGCTAAAACATCTAGATATAATTTCAAGAGTGTCAAACTGCAGTAAAAATTATGTATGTTGATATTTGATGTCATATGTCAATAAAGAAAAATGGATTAATTAATTAAATCGATTCTTAAATACAAAATAGCATTTTCCCCTTGCAAAGATAACATTGTTAATGATGGTCTTGGGCTAAACAAGGCAGGCACTTTTAGACTGAGAGAAAATAAATTGTCAGACTAATTTTCTGTATTTTAGAATAACTAGACTTTGATGAGATTCTAACTCAACTTTGCGTTTGCCTGTCTGATAAAACTTTTATTTTCTAGGGAATTGAAATATAATGTACCAAACACACCAAAACCCTAACCTAAAAAAATATCTTGCATAACAAAGTAAATCCTAATATCTTTTGCACTATACAAACAAAAAGAGAGCTGTAAGTTACTTCAACAATGCCTAAAAATGGACCTGGGATAGCCAATTAAATGTGTATAACTCTCCTCCACAAATGTTAACAAATGGCAATATTAATCATTTAAATTTAGCCCCTTTAAATGCTTAAATGTTACTTAGATATTTTTCTTTAAATGATCCTTAAAAGAGACAGTTTTCTTTTGCTGCACATACAATCTTCTGATTCTTCTCTCTTTATAAGGAGAACTAAATTAATCTTATTTAAATGTTTCTTCCTTATTTAACTTGTTGTTTTAGATGAGCATTTCTAAATGAAGTAAGCACCTAAAATTTCCCAAAAAAGAAATTACATTTTACACAGTTAATAGTCTGACAAGCATCTAAAACAAACAAAACACTTTGCAAACAGTGATACCACTGAATGTTAATCATGCACACCTCAGAGACATTGAAAGAGATGAACAAAGCTGGTGGAAGGGAGCTGGACTTGAGCCAGAAAACATACCTTCAAGGTGGAACGTCTTACATAATGAGAGCTCGTTTTCTCCAGTTTCTTGAAAACAAACAAAATCTGAATCTGTATGTTAAAGCAACGGCAAAATATACAGAAGCAGGATACATGGTCCACTTACGTCTGAGCTGTTTAAAATATAATGTTTTTTATATTCACTTTTTTTTTTTTGCCAAACTACTAACCAAATCTTAAGGTCAACATTTCATTATTCACATATTCATGTTATAAATAGATTGTTTAAATTTTGAAGGAAGGGAGCTTGGTACTGCAACACACTCAGCTACTAAGAGATGATGAGCACTTTAGCCCAATTTGAAAAATTCCAATGGATTCTACATAAGCCATACATTTGAATACCAAGTACTAAGGCTGTGCGATATAATAAAAAATCTGATATCCCAATATAAGACACTGATCATCCCTACAACCAAATATACATTTTCTGTAAATTCTGTGACTCTCGAGCAACTCGACGTGCTTTAAGTGTTTTCAGCTGGGCATCTTGCATGAAGCCATACATTTTTAGCGTTTTCAGTGGGAGACTTCTTCAGTCACAGGAGACTGAAGAAGTCTCCCACTGAAAACATTACATCCAGACGAACAGAATCAACCTTTGGAGAGAGACAGAATACAGTTACTCATATTTTGTATTTTAAATATGTAACACCGGTAAATTCCGTTATTGCTCAACACTGTTTATGAGATATTCCCAATTATTGCAAATCTAGAATAGCAACTCCCAACAGCAACACATTGATCTGCAGGTACCATTAAGTTATTCTGTCTTACTTTTGTCTTTGAAAAAGCCGACATTTTGCCGCTGATGAATCCATCCAGACTGCTGCCATTGCTTTTTTTGTTTGTTTTGTTTTTCCTTATATTTTAGTTCTTCCAACCTCCTTATATAAAATTATCTAAAAGTCATCCACTAATGGCTCACTCACATATATTTGAAAAAAAATTGAATGTTGCTGTGACAACTAACTACTTGCATGCAGGACCCTCAATCTCTGAATGACCAATCGCACCGATTACTTAGTGAGAGGCAAGCTGTTTCCAAAAAAGAGAAAATTCTTATAATCTTAAGTTCATGTGAAAATATAAAACAAGTAATAAAAGTCTGGTTAATTTAAATTAAAATGCTTTAATTACAATGGTTATGCACTTTTAGTTGTCTATCAGTTGGAATATTTTAGATTTTGTTCTCCTATTTTAAAAATGTTTAAGATTAATCCTATATTAATTTCTATTAGCTTACATAATAAGATATGGCAAATTAGCTTTTCTCATAACACAAGTTAGTGTCATATAGAGTTAATAATAATAAATAGTTTTCCATACAATGCAGAACATGAATATGATATTTACAATGCAGTCCAGTTCAGTGCACTAAAGGAACATGGAGCCTAAAATTACCATAAGGAAGTAAAACTCGCTGACATAAGAGGAAGTTTGCCAATGACACGACTATGTAGGGTCTCATCAGCAAGCAGCATAAAGAGAGGAGGTTCAACAGCTAACAGACTGATGTTGAGTCAACAACCTGTCTCTGAACATGGACAAAACAAGAGAAATGATTGTTGACTTCAGGAGAGCATGAAGAGACCACTGTCCACTTAACATCGATGGATCCTCTGTGGAGGTCGTCAAGAGCACCAAATTCCTTGTGTTTACCTGGTGGGGAACCTGTCCTGGTCCCTCAACACCAGCTCCATAACTAAGACGGCCCAACAACATCTCTACTTCCTGCGCAAGCTGAGAAAAGCCAATCTCCCACCACCCATTCTCACTATGTTCTAAAGAAGGACTATCGAGATCGTCATAAGTAGCTGCATCACTATCTGGTATGGAAACTGCACCGTTTAGATCGCAACACCCTACAACGGATAGTGGAGCTGAAAGGTTAATTGGAGCCTCTCTTCCTTCCATCACAGACACCTATCGCACCCGCTCCATCCACAAAGCCACCAGCATTGTGGAGGACCCCACACACCCCTCACACACACTCTTCATCCTGCTGCCTTCTGGCAAGAGGTACCAGAGTATTTGGGCCCTCAAAACAGTTTTCTTCCCCCTAGCCGTCACTCCTGAACACTAAGTGACTGGAATGACACATGCATACACACACGCACACCTTCAGACACCAAGTTACTTTTTGCACAACACTCAGTATTTTGCACATTTCCATTGCACTGTCTTGTGTCGGTATTGTCCTGTTCTGTGTAGTGTTGCACTGTCTTGTCTTGTTTTTTTTGCGCATTGCACTTTATGTAGTCCTGTGTTGACTGTCTGTTATATGTCATGTGTAGCACCAGGGTTACTGTACTACTGTGCATGGTTGAAATGACAATAAAAGCCACTTGACTTGATGAAGAATATGAACATACATGCTTTGCAAATATAGCATGCACTTTATGAGCATTATTACTGGGCTGCATTACATACTGGAAGCAGAATGTATCAGTGTGGTTGCTCCCTGGTGTTAGTGTTTGGTATCAGTGGAGTAATGGCATTTTTAAAAGTGCGAGGTCAGTCTCAGCTTAATTCACTGTAAGTAACTGTTATTTGTCAATAATATAATAATGTACAAACAGATATTGAGAAGAAAGCTTGCTAGTATTTGAAGACCACCACATCAGATAAACATGCTAGGCATATAGCAACATCCAGTCATTTGTAAAACAACTCATCCTAGCAAGATTAGGTGTTTATTCCACATTCAGAGTTTAGCTACGATTTTAGCACTATCACTAATAAATGATGACCAGTGATGAAAAGCAACACATTTTGCTGTTACCTGTGTGACTGAGGTTTGTGTCTGGGTTTGAACTGGTAGAAACAAGATAAGAAACAGATAACAAAACTCTTGTTATTGTTGGCTCCTGCCCTAATAGGTTGTGTTGCAGTTAGAGAGCTGTATCTAGCCATATCTTTCTATTGAAAATGTAGTACCATCATAAAGAATAATGGTTTTGTTACTAGTCACTTTTTTATTCACTGCAAACGCAACAAAGGAAGAGAGGTCAGCAGTAAAGTGCTTCCAGCTACTCTGTTATTAGTCTTTAGAAAGGCTTCCAAGAGAGGATAGCATTCAACCATGAGCTCCCGACCATTATTTCAACCCATTACTCTAAATCATTTGGTGATCCTTTATGCAACATTATTTCTGTCTTACATTAAGACACAATGTGAAATACTGAAGTTCTCAAAGACAGTTTAGACCAGTATCAAATACAGACTTATTGACTTATTGACTCAAACATGCTTAGCTCTGAGTCAGGTTTGCTTCATTGCTTGGCAACATATGACCAAATAATTGCATACATTTGTTATAGATGTGGGCTGTAATGTGGCACAGGTCTGAGCTCACAGCAATGATACAAAATAATTAAGTAAATCTGCATTCACAATCGTTTCTAAGGTATTTGTTTTTTTGCAGTTTTGCTCCCTTGCATTTATCCGACACCTAGAGGTAAAAGTTGCATTTAAGCAGATCGCACATATACAAACCATATGAGAAAAACCTTTTTAAAAAAGAGAGTGAAGAAAGACATTAATCAAACATAACTTTTTTTGCCTTGTGATTAGTTGTTAAGAACGCTACTGAAGAGATGTCTCCTTATAGACTTGTCAGGTTACTTCTATTAAATTATCCACCATTTCACAAGCGTAAATATATACAAATATATGTAGGACACTTATTTTCTTTTTAAATACAAAATTACATTTTGGACCAAGGGGTCTTGAGATCATTTATATTGTTAATCTTGTGAAACTTTGGTTGGGTCACCTTTGTTTGGGAGCCAGTGAGCTAAATAGTTTGACTTGAACTAACTGCAAAAGTAGAAAACTACTTGCTGATGACGCATGAGTATTAACGCTAATGTGCTGAAGGAGAATTAACCCAGCATATTTTTGGTGGTGGGACAAATTAGAGTGCCATAAACAAACATGCCTAGATTTTGAACCCAGGACATCCTTACTATGAGGTAACAGTTCTAAGCATTATGAGCCACTGCTGATTTTTTCAGTAATCCTGTTCATATACCTGTGGGTGTCTGCCACGGACAGGGCATGATTATTTCTCTCCATTGAAATCTCTAGGCATTCTTATAACACTCAAATTTTTCACGAGAGTCTAAAGATGCTATAGATTTCCTCCTCCAGCACTCATAAGAATTCACATAAAAGATATAAGGAGGCAATGCACTACTTCTTTACAGTGGGAGAGATGAAGAAATGGGCAAATGTGCTTATCTCCCCATAAGATTCAATCAAGAACACCAGAGCCTGCTGCACAGCTCATCTCACCTTCATTTTACTCATGTGGAGTCGGTTAGAGATATTAGTCCTCTTGGCATACATTCAGAACAAGCAGCAATCCCTGTGAAGAGGATATTATAATTAGATCAGCCAAAACATGCAGAAACATCATGGCTACCCATTAACTCCCAACCAGATAAATTTTATTCCGTTCTATCATACACGTTTATGAGAAAATCTTCTTCTGTTACTACATATATTGTGTTTTCATATGATATAGTTGTAGCTGGGTTGCAGTCGCATCTGGTACAAACACAATAACAGGATTTTGTGATCATTTATCTCATCGCTGATTAGATTCTGTTGTCTCAAAGCAAGACAAAAATAGATAAATAAATAAATAAATAAATACATTTTTTCATAAAAGCTCATCTATGACAGAATCCAGATTGTCAAAGATATGAATGTTAATAATGTAGCGTTCCACACAGCCCTCGTCACTGTTAATATTCATGGTTACAAATGCAGCCTTCAAAAAGACATTGTGCTCTATTAGATATTTGGATATGTCTGTGCTTAAAATATTTTGGGATCTAAAAACAACAAAGTGCTTCACACGCTGTAAATATTACTTCACATTTATTTTAAATACTTCACGTAAACAGATACAGTGGACTTATAATTATGATATGTTTTTCATAACTTACAAGAACCAAAATAACTTTATAAAATAGAAATATTCTGTCATTAAAAAATAGTTTTGTAACTTTGAATTACATGAGCATTTTAACAGATGCTTTATGTTAAAATCAAAGGTTTTGCACTGGAATAAATTCAATTATCTAATATAAAGTTATGCACCACTGTAATACGAATCAATAAAATTACACAACAGTATTGTTATTATTTGGGTTTTATTGTGTAATTCTATTTGAAAAATAAAAATGTATATATAATGTGATAGAATTTACATTTAGTATAATTTGATACATACATATATGTATGTTTAGTGTTCTAAAATGAAATAAAATGGTATACCACCCATAGAAATAGTACTACTAAAAAGGTTTATAGTTACAGAAGTGTCACTACTGTTACGTTTTGTCACTTGTCATTTATAACATTACATAAAAATATTGTATACTTAAGACATCTTTACTGCTGAGAGTATTCCTTTTCTTTACCTTTAAAAAATATTAGTGGAATTACAAAATACTGTTCAATCATATCTTGTTCAAATACCCTTTTAAATACAATCACATATTTAATAGATATATTTGCACAGAAAAGTAGTGTTTTGTTTTTTTTATAATCACATCACTGCCTACAAATATTATTTTTAAAACTACAAAGACAGTGTGGTTGAATAACAGGAATTATATGATGAATTATAAGTAGAAAACAACTACTCTTTTAGAACCAAAACAAACAAACAAAAATCATTTAGCAATTAAATGAAACCCTGGTGCTGCAAACACCTCAAGAAATTGGGCCACAGGAAATCTGTGTGACAATCCAGATAAAAGGGTCAGATTAACAGTGAAACAACTACAACGAAAAGGGGATGGTGCCTGCAGCCCACGCAGGTTACACAGGTGATCTAGCTCCTCCACGATAGCACATCTATACATAAAATTGCACTTACACTATGAAGCCACTTACTAAGAACCTGAAACTGAGGTTGCATTTTACACTAGCTTAACAAAACTGGACATCAGGAGAGCATGAAAATGTTCTGTGGTTTGATGAATATCTGTGTCTGCTGCAACATTTAGATGGTAGGCTCAGAATGTGGTGCAAACAGCATGTAGCGTGTAATGTTGTGGGGATATTTTCCTTACACACTTGGTACCGACTGAGCATCATTTAAGCCCCACAGCCTACCTGAGCATTGTTGCTGATGATGTCCAACCTTTATTACCACTTATGGTCTAATCGCTGCTTCTATCATGAAAATGCATCATTTCATAAACCTGCACTTTTAAACCTAAACAGCTTTATGAAGCATCAAATTTGGCCATGCTGCCAAAGACCTTACCTTTAACAAAAACTCGAAAGCTTTTGAAAAAATCTACCATTACAAAGGTCTTTAGATTTGACTGCTGTCAACCTGGCTTTGTGACTCTGTAGAAGTTTTAAAGTATAATGCCTAAAATAATTTTTCCCCATTGTTTTTTTTTTTCTCAGACTCTACAATATTGTTTAACACTTCACTAAGACAGTCTAAGACAAAAGTCTCCTTAAAGTGCAAATACTTCATTCCTCTGTCCTCTGGTTTTCCACTGAGCAGTCAAACAATATTGCAAAGCTTTTAGAATTCAGTACATTGAACTGGTTGACACAAGACCGCCCACTGCAGCACGAACAGCTCTCCAGCCAAGAGCGCAGAAGTCATTAGAAATGCTGTGTATTATTCATGCACACACTCCCAGCATCTGCCCAAATACACATTTTCTGGTGAGTATGTGGAAAAACCATCTTGCGACATAGTTACTTGACACAGAGCCTGATTTTAGTAAGCATTGAGACTTAATTTAACATTCACACTGGGGCTCACAGCATCATCTAGGAACACTTACTGTAGGATTAAATCATCATACAGGGCTCTCTATGCACATTCACTTAACAGGATTTACATTGATAAAACAGCAGTGGGGGCGATAGATGACAAAATAATTTCAGTCCAAATCAAACCAACCTTAAGTAAATGTAATCCATTGCTGTAGACTTTGTCCAAAGATCCCATTAAGTCAGGACAATTCATATAAACCTCCAGGTTAAAAAAAAGAAGGATACTGAAAATATCAATCCAGCAATCACAGAGATAACAATTAAACAAAATTACAGTGTAAATTTCAAGGCTATAACATTTTTAACCTATTTAAGGTTCCAAACATGATCCAGATCCATATATAAAATTTAAAAATTGTTAACAACTAAATTTAAAAGTGCTGACCTCTTCATCTCCAGGCTACACACTGGGTTTTTGTATTCATATAATTTTATTTATGAACCAAACAGGACAGCAACATAAAAAAGACAAATCCAGTACAATCATATAGACGACAGGAAAACAATCATTGGCAAAAGGGAATATAGGAGCAAGTGCAATGTGTATAATGTGTAAGGGACATCTCCGTAAAGAGTTTTAACGACAATCCCACAGTGATTAAGCAAAAAATAAAACAAAATCAATGTAAATCGTAACAACAGACTACACACTGTTAAGTGCTGTTAAAGAATCAAACAACCTGACCACTATAATAACAAAAATGTTAAAACCAAACTTTAAAGGTTCTATCTAGCTGAAAGGACAAAGTTACCATTTTGAGAGTTCAGAATAAAAGTCAGACTTAAGCTTAGAGTTGTGAAAGTAATTTCAAGAAGCAAACAAAAAAAGATGTTTGCTGTTGGAAAAGACTAGCGGGGTATAAGAATGGAGCCAGCAGGAACTGAAAAATAAATACATAACAGTTTTAGAAGTTCTAACTTCAGTGTGCTGATAGTCTAATAAAATCCTTTGTCACTGTAAACCTGCAGCATCTTTTTTGGGTGTTATCAGCAATGCCACGTGTCTTCACTGCAGTACTCCTCCGTTGTGGTCTTGTTGGAATTGCATTTCTTTGCTATAACAGGTACAGACATCTCTTTACATTTCTACTAAGAACTCATTCAAGTTGTAAGTTGTAGTTACATGTCTCTAAATAGTATTTATGTTATCTACATATCAAAAATACCACTACAAAAAACTGAGGTAAGTTCTTAATAGCTAATGCAACTACATAATGAATATAATGCTAATATTTAATGTTTATATAATATTTAGATACATTTTGTTAATGTTCATTTATTACAACATTGTCAAGTCAGGCAGCTCTTGGAGCACTGTCAGTAGAGAAACAAAGAAGGCCTCATTCTCCCAGGTGATAAGTCACAAGCAGCAGCCTGTTTACCCTGGCTTTGGATGGATCATCCGGGTGAGTGGAGAGGATCTGGAAGCAGAAGAAAAAGAACACTTTTTGTCAAGCATGTCTTGAAATGTGTGTAACACTGAAGATACACAAAGAGCACTGAATGCAAAGTTGCAAAGAAGAAAGGGTGGTCCCACAATGTGATACAAACTGGATAATATGCAAAGAGTGGTGTCATTCTTTTAAGGATGTGACAGTTACGTCAATGGCAAATCAGCTTTGCAGCTTTGTCTTTATGTAATATAGCACCTTGCAGGTACGCAGTGTAGTTCTTCAATGAACAACATTTGTCAAAGTACATCTAGAACAAAGAAAGTTTGATGAGAAGAGTGCTCAAACTGACAGACCTGAGTGAAGAGAGAAAGAAATAAAAGCTGCTGCATCACAGTGTCTGTCAGGTTAAAAGTCCCACTGATAGGGGACATGGTAGAGTGGTTTCAGGATTTTCCATTTTCATTTGTTATTTTAAATATAATAATTTGTACCTCAGGGTGTGGCTGGCTTATGATTGACAAGTCACTAGGAGTGACCAAATCATTTTGAAATTTAACAAGTTTAATATAAATTTACATTTGAGAGCTAGCATGATGTATGATGGATATTGTAGCAAACAAACATGGGTAAATTTTACTCTGCACTGTTTGAATGTTGAAGGGGCAAGCCCAGAGGAGTTTATGCAGCCTGGGATTACTGCTGCACCTTGCATACCTGCGCAGAGGCATAAAGTAGTACATGTAGAATTAATGAGCAAAAAAGAAAGAAAAAAATAGGTAAAACTTTGTCTGTAGAGTAACACCAAGACTGAGATTTTTTATGCAAACTCGTGCATAAATAATTATTTATTTTACATTTATTGCTTTTGCTGTTAAAAATCAATGTTTTTCTTTTATGTTTGAATTAGCTGGTAGGTGCTGTTCTACTAAGATCAAGAAGAAATACAGGCCATATGTGAAAGACATGAATCTGATGTGTGCATTTTCGCTTTAATATTAGCAGAAGACTGCATTGTGTGCTTTACTTTCACTGAATGTTAAGTATGTTGTTGTATGCAACAACTGTCTATTTCACATCCCAGTAGTTTAGCTTTGCTTATAAAGTGATACCCTCAGGCTACATGTCCCACTTATTTTTCTAGAGAAGCTGTTGTTGACTTGGGTTTTTCATACACCATGTCACCAGTGACACCTTCTTGGGCAATCAAGGCGTTTGGAAACATTTTGTCACAAAAGGGAAAAAAAAGAAAGGGAAAGAAAAGAATAAAAGACAACAAGAATTTTTTTATTTTTTTTTCAAATGAGGACAACAAGAGATTTGCAAGCTGAGTTCAAATGCAATCAGCAAGGAAGGACTTGCTAGTGTTTCAGACATGACAAGCAGTTGTATTCTCTAAGTAGGCATGGGGCACAAAGTAAACCCCCTTTGTACTTTTTGTGCATCCACTGGCTTTTGCACCTGTATGGTGTCAATCACACAAATGTTGCACATTAGATTAGATCTTACCAGACATCAATCACAGGGGTGTAACTGAAAGCAGCAACAGTATTCTCCTCAGGATTAAGCTGCTTTTAAATTGGCTGCAGTGAACAAGATGAGCTGTGGAGCAGAAACGTAAAGTAAGCCAGAGGATGAGGGAAACAAAGGGAGGAGGAGAAAGCAGTGGATAATGAGCTTTGTGAGGGGAAGGAGAAAACATATGATGCTGTGTTCAGCTTTAAGAATTATGGGCCTGGCTGTCTGAAATGAGAAGAACTTGAGGAAATTATTCACTGAGTGGTAATTAAATTCACTATGAAACTTTAAATCAGCTAAATAAATTGGTTTTCTCAATTAGCTTTCCTTGATTCCTCCTTAGAGCAGCTTCCAGGTTCTATTTATGTGTTTATTTTACCCAATATTTGCAAGATGAAATGCATAAGGACAGTTTTACAAGTATTTTCTCAACTCATTGATTCTTTCTTGGAACACTGATTTGTAAGTAGTACAAAGTAATTTAATCAAATAACAGATAATGCCACTTTTCATTTTAATGTATGTTCTAACTCAGGTGTTATTATTGTTAATCTACACAAAGGTGTTCATATCAAAATAACACCACCTGTATATTGTTGATATATATATATAAAATATCTAATTCTTTACATTTAAACTCAAATAAAACAGCATTGCCAGACTTTGTCTAACCTAAAAGATTTAAATAGCAAGTGGACAATGATCAGAATTGCCCACTCGCTTTCACATATGTCAGTTATGAAAACAATCACAGCAGCACAGTCACACATACTGATAGCCACCTGCTAAAATGAGTGCACATTATTGGAGACAATATTTGCCAAAGTAAACTGTGAGAAGAAAACAATCAAATACCTAAATCACCTTTACCCAGCGGAACATAGATATTTTAAAATGCTATCAACAGCAAAGCTAAAGCTATCCAGAGCTAAGAGCCGGCAACAAGCTAGCAGCCTCAGTATGAGCAAACAGCTAAAGCAGTTATTATAACAAATTATATAAGAAATTAAGAGAAATTAAAAAATGATTCATGATATTGATGAGATTGATATCTGGTGAATTTATAAACATAGTTTAAAATGATGTAAGTAACTGAAATTAGTTTTTTAATAATAATTTATTACACCTGATTTTCTTTGATAACGAAAATATGTAAGTTAAAGGTGTGTGTTCAGCAATTCGTTTTCACCTAATTTTCTGTCGTTGAAGTGAGAGAAGGTTGTGTAAGTTTAAGTTTGGGAAAATTGTAGATTTAAATCAATTCTTTTATTATGAAAATAATACTTTGCATTGAATCCAAGCTTATGTTTGCATACTTACTTGGAAATTTGAAAATGCAAAAACCTGCATCGGCGGGTCCCATTTAGAACAAAATTAGAAATTTTAAACTTCAAGGAAATGAAAATCACTGCCTTGATGTCTGTTTAAAATGTAATTTTAAATTATCTTCAGTTTTCTTTCAAATTTTGTCTCTTATACTAATTATTGATTAGAAGTTCAGTGTGTCTTGTGTTTCACCCTCTAAAGAGTAAAATGAATGTACCCCAAGAAGTGTTTTTGGTAACCTTTGAATATTTCTTAACAAAACACTGCATGTACACCTTTTATTTTCACATTCAACAAATCTACGTTCATTTTCTTCTCACCTCAAATCACTTTTACTTTTTTAAGTATTTCAAATTGTCCATTGTTTATCTCCAGTCTTCTGGAGAGTTCTTAAGGTCTTTGAACACTAGCTGCCTGAGGTGGTGCTTCATATTTTCTGAGAGTTTCTCTTTTTTTCTGTGAGATTCTAATCACTACAGAGCAGAAGCTCTCACATGAAACCTAATGAAGACTCCAGAGAGGCTTGTCCTTGGTCAAACCATACCCTGGGTGAGCTCCTCTGTGCAGTTTGCCATCATATACCTATTGCACAGATTTCTGTATCATCTTGAAGAGAAATGTGAGAAAGATCTTTTTCCATGCTTTTTATTCTACACTACCAGGCTTGCACACAGAAAAGACTGAGATAGTAGATGGGGATGAATTGCATGGATCACAAGTTCAGCAACAAATACTATTGTGTTGTATTGCATGGCTGTATATTTTTTCTGTATATTTTTTAAAGTTTGTCATAATGATTACTTTGTTAATTTTGGATGTACAAAATAGCAGCAGCTGGCACTTTCAGAAAACATGTGGTGATGAAACCACTATCCCAGGATTTCACCAAATGCTAAAAAAAGAACAGCCTTAGCTGTTGTAATGCGAACAACCTTAGGAGGAGTGTAATAGACTTTCACAGAAAACAAGCGCAGTAACTGGTAATCTAATGCACCTGGATTGCTGGGACCATCTCTGAATCAAGGAGGGGGCCTAAGGGTACATCTTTCACCATCTTACAATGCTGTGATTGCAGCCATTCCCCAACTCTTTGTGAATGGTATTCATGGCCTTTGATCAATGAGCTTTGATCAGTGGTTGTTGATCAATGGTCATGAGAGTTTGCATATTAATGATCAAGGAACTGACCCAGCCCTTTGTTCCTTCAGTGATGCTAGTATCGGTCATTATGCAAATGTATTGTTCATGAGATTGTGGAAACCTGCAGCTGAGACTGAAGAAGTCACTTGGATGAGTGACGAAACGTTTCTCCCACTGAAAACGCTACGTCCAGATGAACATATCCCACCTTTTGGGAATTACTTACCTTGATGATTGAGCATGCATCAAGACTTTTGCTCAATACTTTGTTGAAGCACCTTTTACAATTACAACCTCCAGTCTTGAATATGATGCTACAAGCTTAGCACACCTATTTTTGAGCAATTTTCCCCATTCTTCTTTGTAGAACCTCTTAACTTCCATTAGGTTGGATGGGGGCACATTGGTGCACAGCCATTTTCTCATCTTATAGAGATGTTTAACCCACTCAGGAACATCACAGATTGGGCTGTTGTCCTGTTAGAAGAGGAACTTTCACCCCAGTCTGAGTTCTAGAAAGGTCCGGAGTAAGTTATCATGAAGGATGTCTTTGTACATCACTGCATTCATCTTACCCTCAACCCTGACTAGTCTTCTAGTTCCTGCTGCCAAAAAACATGGACCCGAGCAGGATGCTGCCACAACCATGCTTCACTGTATAGGTGATATTGGCCAGGTAATGAGCAGTGCCTTTTCTCCAGACATGACCCTTGGGATTCATGGGAAAGAGTTCAATCTTTGCTTCATCGGACCAGACAATTGTGTTTCTCGTGGTCTATGAGTCCTTCAGGTGCATTTTGGTAAACTCCAGATGGGCTGTCATGGGCTTTTTACAGAGGAGTGGCTCCCGTCTGGCCACTTTACCAAACAGGCCTGATCTGTGGAGTGCTGCAGAAATAGTTGTCTTTCTGGAATGTTCTGCTCTCTGCACAGAGCGCTGGAGCTCTGTCAAAATGAGCTTAGTCATCTCCCTGACTCAGACCCTTTTACCCTATTTACTTACATTACCTGGGTGACCATCTGTAGGAAGAGTCCTGATGGTTCCAAACTTCTTCCATTTAAAGATGTTGGAAGCCCCTGTGGTCATTGGGACCTTCAGTGTTGGAAAGGTTCTCTGTACCCTTCTGCAGATATTTGCCTCCATACAATCCTGTTATGGAAGGCTACAATTTCTTGAACTTTAGGTTTGGATTGTGTTCTAACATTGACCTGCCAACTATTGGGCCTTATATAGAAAGGTGTGTGCTTTTCCAAATCATGTCAAATGTCATGTCTACTGAATTTACCACATCTGTACTCCAATCACATTGTAAAAACATCTGACAGATGATCAGTGGGAATATAAAGCACCTGAGCTCAGTTTTGAGTGTCTTAGCAAAGGCTGTGAATACTTATTTATATGTTTTTAATTTTAAGAAATTTACAAGAATTTCAAACAGTTTTTGTCATTCTGGAGTATTGCATGTGGAGTTCTGAGGTGATCCATTTTAGACTGTAACTTAACAAAATTTAAAACAAGTGAATACTTTCCAAAAGCACTGTACTTGCTTATTTATCTTAAGAACCTGCCTTAGTCAAAATATGCATAAGAATGGCCAAAGCGGGCATTATCTGCCAAGGAGATGGTGCCGCAGACAGTTAAAAATTATTTTCTATCACTGCTGGCATTAGCTCTTAATTTGTGTTTGTGCTGCAGTTTGCTGGGAAGGAGAAATAATCACAGAGAGGGATAGAAAGAAAGAGACTGAATAAACTGATTATGAATGTCAATGCTGCCCTTATGTGCCCCTTAGACACAGTGGAGAACACTGGGGAGAAGAGCATCATTGCAAAGCAGTCATCTCCCTTCAGTAACACTGACTACCCTATCTATGATGCAGCGGGTGTCCCGAAAAGCCCCTTTAGCAACGGGCTCATGAAACCATAGTCTTCAAATCTATGTTCTGTGCCTTTGTTGGTGCATTGACATGTATTTTCGAATAGCATGAGACTAGAGTAATTTAGTTAAAGTGAACTGGCAGAGAGAAATACATCAGTACACTGTCATATTATTGATGCAGTGTGTGTCTATAAGTGCAGAAGAACACACTTTTGACTAACTTAAATTGAAACCAATGAAGTAATCACTGACTAAACATACTTTATGTGTATATGCACTTTGCATTGTGTTATTGTCTACAAATTTCTCCTGTTATTTCCACAACTGTCATAATAATAGGTACACCTCTGTAAATCTGCTTTTATTTTACTTGAACATTAACCGTTGGGGGTTTAGGAGTCATGATATGCTGTTACCAAGCAATGAAGTAAGTCATCTGTCTTAAAGGGTACAATAGCTAGATATAGTATTTATTAAGTTTGAGATTCTGATTCAACCAAAGTGATTTGCTTGACTGAAAAATCATTAAAAAACATTAAAGGAAGACTGATTACCCTCCAGCAAATGCATGAATAAGGTTCACCCAGCATTGTCTTTGAGATGTAGCAGCATGCGCAGTGTTTTCATTCCTTTCTTTTCATAATTATTTTAAAGGAACCGCCAACTTCAAAGGCGTCGTTGTCAGAAGATGCCTCTCCCTACTGTTGTGTTTCCAGTCCCATACCCAAACATTTCTTCAACACAAATGGAATTAAATTAATTGCAAAGGAGACTGGCAGGAGGGAGGAAGTGACTCAGGTAAGAAAAGTCTCACATTAATATGGAACAGATCATTTACACAAGAGGACTGACTTCCACAGAGAGAAGTTATCCTGAAGTTTAGTAACTTTACACTACAATTTATATATGTTCTTGTATGTATGCATATGTATCCTGGATATACATGCTTCTTTGTCTTCTTTGTCACGTTAAAAGTAACGTGTTACCGTAATCCAGTTACTTTTTTTAAGTAACGAGTAAAGTAAGGGGTTACTATTGCAAAAGAAGTAATTGGATTACTGTTACTTTCCCGTTAGCAGGCTGCAAATTGTGATTTTGTTTGGGAGAGTGTCTCATGACAATGATGTACAAGCGTGGCAGCAACAGACGTGGGTAGAGCAACAAAATACTGACTTTACTTTGAGTTTGATTCTTTAAAAAGTGCTAAAACATTAGCGTCTGCTTTCGACACTGCCAGGGAAGAAAAACTTCTTTCTACAGCAAAAAATTATCCTTCAAATCTGAGCCAGCACCTAGCACGCTGCAACGGTAATATGAAATTCACAGAGAAACCACCGGATCCCCCCGCTGCAACAGCTGCTAAACAGATGAAAAATAGATTTAACTGCAACAGGACTTACTGCCGCTGAACCTTTGATTTTATTTATTTTTTGCCGCTTTTTACTTGCATCTGTTTGAAAGAGAGAGTGTAAACACAAAACATTATTTTATTTTATATGCTGAAATAAGCAGGAAATAGCTTTAAATTTTAAAGTTCTTCAAGTCAAAGACTTCTGCATATAATTTATGCACATTGCATTAAGCAAAAAATTAAAGTTAAAAGATTAAAACTAATAAAACATTTTTTAACGAGACTTTTTCATTTGATTCAATTTATATGATGGATTATGCAGAAAAGAATTGAATTGGGCTGAGAGGTCTATTGCTTTAACGTATTCAGGTTGTGTATCATGTTTTTAAAAAGTAGCTAAGTAATAAAGTAACTAATTTCTTTTGAAAATAAGTAATCAGTAAAGTAACTGGATTACTTTTTTTGAGAAGTAAACAGTAGTTAGTAACTAGTTACTATTTTCAAGTAACTTGACCAACACTGGTGCCAGGTAACTAAAACTCATCCATCCACCTTCACTACCTCTATCACGCCAGTCTAGTTGCTTCACTCTCACACACATACACATGTATTTTGTCTTGCTTTTACTCACTTTCATTCCTCTTCTCTCCAAAGCATACCCTCACCAACCTGCTCCGTACTCTCACTATAGATCATAGTGTCATTTGCAAACATCATAGTCAACAGAGACACCTGCTTGACCTCATCTATTAACCCTTCCATCACTACTTCAATCAAGAAGGGACTCCACTACAGGGCTCTATTAAACATACAGTTACACCATCTTGTTTCTACTCACAAAACCACAGGATCAACTAGGGATGGGTATCGAAAACCGGTTCTTGTTGAGAACCGGTTCCCACTGTTTCGATTCCGTGGAATCGTTAACAATTTTTACAAACGATTCCCTTATCGATTCCCGTAGCCTAGAATGACGTCACCACGTTGCGTAGCGTCTTTTAACCAGTAGGAAACATGGCGGCTTACCGGAACAAACGCTCAAAAGTCTGGTTATATTTTATGAAAAAGGATGACAACAGGGCAACTTGCAATACTTGCAAAGTAGAGATTTCATCAAAGGGCGGAAACACTATGAATATGCAAAAGCATTTGCTCAAAAAACGCGACTGCTTTAAATGAATGTCGTGTTTTTGATCCGCTCCGGACTAGCGAAGCTCAACCCAGCAGCAGCGGTAGCGTTTGGACGTCCTCTCCCGTTAATACTGCAGGTAACTAATCAACTAGCATCGCATATTGCTGCGGATAGTGAGAACAGCAGAGAAGATCATCGGGGTCTCTCTCCCCTCTATTAAGGACATCTACACCACACGCTGCATTCGCAAAGCCACCAGCATTGTGGCTGATTGGACACACCCCTCTCACACACTCTTC
>VUQR01006143.1:6457-18841 GCA_015108515.1 Hemichromis elongatus
AGAAAAAAAAAAATCAGCATTTTTGGAACCGTTTTTATAGTTAAATATATATCAGAGAAAGGTGGGAGGCGGTTCTGAGCAAAGTTAATGTAGGAATCAAATAGTCAGTGTCCTTTTTTTATGCAGGTACTTCAAGACGATTCGCTTACACCGTGTGCAATTAAGTTACACCTAATTTGCAGGGCAATTACAGATGACCATTTAAAGGACCTCTGGCGGTTCCTGATATCCACCTTGGGAAACCACGTGGGTTAGGCATCTAAAGAAAAGAAAAGAAAAGGTGCTAATGTTATACAAAGAAAGCAGTTTCACTAGTGGGCGGGCAGACGTGGTATAGACTACATTTCCTTAACTTGGGTCGACTAAGGCTTTGTTATAAAACTGTCATGAAACTGCCTTTAGGGTACCAAACTGTATGTGAAAGCCAGTGACGAATGCGCTAGGTTGTAATTGGCCTGATGCAGAACTGCAGAGGTTGAAAATGCCGTGTGGACGGTCCTGATGAGAGTGCGTGCTGCCTGTCGACAAAGAGGGAAACTAGAGTGATCCATTCTGTGCGTCAAGACGCACAAGATAACCGCATGTGACCTGTGTAGACTGCCCTAATTCCAACGGATGATTTTTACACTGTAGAGCTGCACGAAGTCAAGGAGTCGACAGTTCGGGGGGGGAAAGCGTGTAACAGAAACACATCAGGCATTCAAGAGTCTGATCTGTATTACGCAGACGTTTTGCGACGGTGGCACATTTGCTCAAATGCTCACCACCAAGCCAGCGACGGACGGAGAACAAAATTACAACTTAAATTTTGTTAATAATCAACTATAGTTTAACATTTCGGTCACCTTCATCGTTAAAGTGTTCCGCATGCTCTAATTTTATTTTTCTACCAGGATGGTGTCGTCGCCGTTATTTATTTTGATGCCCACACGGGCGCATTTTCGTGAGAATCTGTTTTGTCCGTGAGGATTTTCCCTCCACTGGCTTTATCATATTTTTTAGTCGGGTGGATTTTTTCCCCCCGTCTCTCGTCTTTAAGATAGCAGGCTATTAATTTTTAATTCTTATGCATCCGCACGAAGACGGCACCAGAGAGGAGAAAAAACGAGTGATAACCAGAGGGGAAGAAAAGGAGAAGGAGGCATGTGAGGAGAGAAACGAGAATGAATGAGACACACTGAGAAAACAAGGAGAAGGAGATTGGAGGAATCAAGGTAGGATCGATGTCCAGTTTTTATTTTACACGTGCTCTAAATACATGTAATGCGAGTGCGACAATAATAGCATGTAATGCGCAGCAACCTGGCTTCTTCTGTGAGCCTGCGTGAGGTGTTCAGACGTGGTAATACGATTTATTTATTTAATATTTTATGTTTTGACAGATAGCGAAGTTCATGTTTACGGTGCGTCAACAGCAGTCGCCTCATATTTAAAATCCGTGCTGGATGTTCTAAATTAGTCGCATCTGAGAGTATAACTCTCGTCTGTGGGCCTGTGCGTTGCACCGTGGCCTGGACAGTAACAGATTTTGGCAATTTTAATTAATACATAGGGTCTGTGAGCCTGAAAGTGACAGTGTGCATGTCCTGTAAAAGCGAAGACGCCGTGAAGTGTTTTCACTTGACATTTGGAAATCGAGGCAAGTCACGACTCTTTTTTTCAAAAGTCCCACAACCAGAAAAGGTAGACAAGAAGAAAAAAACCCGATGTCCTGGGATATTTGTGACAGAAGTGATTTTTGTAATCACTTAGTTCGGGGTTTGCTCCGCAAGTTCCTTCAATTAGAGAAAGAAATGGAGTAAGCAATTGATTATTAAAGGAATCGCATCAGAGCAAGTGTACACCCTCAGTGTGAACTACTCTGTCCAACCCCCGTGTCCAAGACTACATCATTAATCCTACCTTGTCAAATCATTAACTATAGGCTAGCTGTTGGGAGTCCCGGGAGTCCTTGAGTGTTTCTGGATCTCCCAAACTATGTGAGAAGTTCTGTTAAATTTAGCCCATCTGAAATTCTAATAATAGCTTGTGCACAAAATGGCAACATTGACTGTTATTGTCTTAATATCATCTCACTACAAACCAAACCAGAAAGCATACTGTCATACATCCAAATTTAATCAAATGTGACCCCCTTAATATTTAGGGGTTCAAATCATGATAACCCCATTATAATGTTACTACGCTGAGCTAATTCCCAATTTAATAATAAAATCTCTAATAAAAAGCTGCTATATTGCAGCTATGATAGATGAAATCAAACCTTTTGTCTTTGTGTGTTATTATGATAAAATTGAACCTGAGAAGGCGCACAAGAAAGCCCCTAAAAACAGTTATTTTCAGTTTGTAATCCTTTCCCTCATTCTTTCCCTCATTTCACTGGGGTGCATTGTGTTTGCCCTGCCAATTCTTAGGGAAAAAATTGGCATGTCTACTATTCTGAAGGGGCTGAATGAAATTTAAATTCTTCAGGTGGTAAAACAGCAATATTGCAACTGTCTGATTGCGTTATCTGGGCATTCAAGAAGCCAGACTTGGAATTGGTTTACTGCCAAACACACTCCCCGGGAAGACAGAAGGATTTATTTCCCCCTTGTCTGTGTGTCACATCACCATCAGAAAAATTATTCCCGGCTTTCAATGGTTGAATAATAGTCATATATTAGCATGGCATTAATGATCGTCACACATTTAATAAGTCACTAATCATAATTAGATTTACTTGACTTTTCAGAGGCTTTGGAATGCTGTGGTCAGGATTTGATCATTGTTTTATTTTATTTAAAACATCGGCTGTGAAGAAGACACTGTATACAAAACCTGATTGATTTTTAAAAAAATTCTTCTATCCATTTAGGTTTAAAGTATAGTCATTGCATCTATATAAACATTAGAAATGCACATACTCATGCTTTCATTTATAGCATGTGCGTCTGTGCATGTGTGCAGACGCTCGCGCACGTGCTCAGACACGTCCGCTTAATCTTTTTTATAAATAAGATTAACAGTGCTAAGTTCCCAAAGTTGAGTACACCTTCATATTTTTGTTTTTCTTTTCTCTCAGCTTTCTGCTGTTTATATCCCTACAGCTCTTTGACAAGACTGACTAAATAACTTTGTTGACAGAAAATAAGCGGAAAGGAAAAAGCATTGATTATTTTCACAGAAAAATCTGTGTTATTTCAGGACAGCTATGTGTACTGCATCTATGCAGGTTCAAAGAATAATGTAACATTAGAAAAATAACATTGACTGGATTAAAAAAAAAATGCTGACACCTGTTCTGTCACTGTAATACTTGATTTAAAAAAGCTCTTGCCACAATTATTAATTACTGCAAGCAACACATATTGAATGTTACATGCCAAAAAGCTGGATTGTTGATTTTGACACTGCATGGAGATTTATCCTTAACCCGTGAAAGCCAGTGACATCTTTTTCACACATAAAATGGTATGAAATTAAAATGAATTTAGCTTTTAGTAACAGTATAACAGTACATTATTCTACAGTTTTAATGCCCTCTGGGGTAGCAAATAACATAATTCAAAATGCACGCGAGAACATAATACAGATAAATACGCAATTCAATTAAATTTTCTGTTTTGTGATCAAATTGTTTTAAAATTTCGAATCCGAGTGGGCAATTATACATGTTATTACAATAAAAAATAAACTAATAATCACTAAAGAATAGAAGAGAGCACGTTGCTATGAAAATTAAATTAAAGCCATCCGTCAGTCAAGTCAAGACACAGAATTTCATAACATTGTGCGGCAAACACAAAAATTATTTAGCTGCAAGTGCACACAATAACACATGTAGCCATTTCTCTTTTTATTACAAAGTGAATCATTTAAATTAATTCAAATTGTTGCATGTGTGGTGATGGCGTTCTAACATGCCCACTTAACAACACACACTTTACTGTGCACACATAATGCCACTATAAACTATTTCAATCTCCAGGAGGAAATTAAAGGCAAATATTTGTGCCAGTACAGAACAGAGGAACTCTACTGTGGCGTTGCGGTATATTCAAATGATAAACTTAATCTCAGAATTGTCTTTTGATGATGGAAGGTTCCCAGATATGATACTGGATTAGTAAAATCCTTGCACGTACACCAGGCGCAGGCTTCTTATAGACCATTAAAAAAAGGGAATTTATTTTCGGATGTGTGCGTGGTCAGTATATATAGATTTATCATAAATCTGAAGATTATTTTCCATTGTAATACATGGCAAACAAACTATTTTTTCATAATCTGATTTCTGCATAGCACGCAAAAAGCATTCAGATGAGTGATATAGCATCGTTACAGTATGAGATTAAGAAGCGCTCTTCAGCCTGTTCAATCTTATTAGCGTGGAAGTAACCAGTGAGGGCTGTGGCAGTGATGGGATCCATGCCCATTATTATTGTCTCACGGGATGCTGCCTGGGTACCTGTGCGCCCCTTGTGAATGGGCAGGAGTGTTCTTTTATTCCCCTTTTTGTTGTGTCAAAATGCTGCGTGTCTGTTGGGCAGGTTTTCTCTGGACTGACCCAGAAGCTCTTTATTGTGTAGTGCCAGGTAGCTTTTCCTCGCTCCTTGTCTTTGTAGTTAGCAGTGTTTACCTGGCAGTGGCAGTTCTGGGGTTGTCACCAGCCTGATAAGACTTGTCCTGACAGGAAAACCATTATGATTATGACAGTTATTGTGTTTCAGTGTTTTACCACTGCTGACAAAATACACTGGAAATGGTTTTTAACAGCTTTTGTTGGACTAATTATTGCAATCAAAAATACCATATTATGTTTTCTAAGCCCATTTGTAATGTGTTGGCTGTTTTCCCCTTAAATGCTAGATTACATTTTTGGAGGATAAATATGCAATAATGGATTGGATATAAAGCGGCAAAAAGAGGAAGACAGGAAAGGAAAATAGAAGGGATGAAGGCTGGAGGGTGTACTGGCCAGGGATATACATAATGGCCAAGAAACAGCGCCTGTCTTTGCTGTGGCAATGAGGTGCAGTAGTGATGGGCATTGAATGTCCTTTGTGAGGCTCCTGGCCTTTGTGCTGTGGAGTTATCTGTGATGTAGTCACGCAGCCATGCTGCAGCCTGTTGGTTATCAGTTCTGGCGTCTCTGCTACATCTGGAGAAAGTCTGGAGGTGTGGATTTTGAGGAGCCAATCTTACAGGAACCCTACCACACACTAATTCAATTCAGTTGCTGCCAGCCTTGAGCACGTGTAGGCGCCGGCGTGGCGAAAATGAACAGGAGCAATAAGAGCACACGAACAGAAAAAATCGATGAGGACTCTTTTTCATAAATGGAGTGGGTGTTAAATTAGCTGGATTGGCCCATGTAGCAACACATTGGATTGAGTGTCTGGTGTATTTGGGTTGTGTCTATCGACTGAGAGACGACTGGGTGTACAGCAGGGGAAAGACTCAGTGATGCTCATTCAATGTGACCAATCAGCCTCACCAGCAATTCATTCAGTTTTACGCTGATTTGTCAGAGAGAATGGGATTTCTGTTTAAAAAAAAATGTGTCGCTGGAGTTTCAGTGACCATATTACACTTGCTCTTTTTTATTTCATGTCATTTTCTGCCTTTATTACATATTTAAAGTTTAGATAGGTAGGAAAAGATATACCTGAACTACTTGAGCTGTCCAGTCCCCTATAAAAACCCTTTGATTTGCTTCTAACAAAATTAATAAAAACGTTTAAATCCCAGTTATCAAATCACTTTGTTTTCCAGTTTTCATTTCCGAACATGTGTTTTATAGGTTTTCAAAACCCTGTGCCAGGATGTAATTTTAAAGGTACTTGAAAATAATGATCAAAAATCAGTATAATTTCGCCCTGCGGGTTGTCTGGCATTCTGAAAAGTCAGTTGTGGCAGCTCTTGCCAAAGGTGCATAATGGCAATGGTGCCACTGAGATCAACTTCAGTCCTTTGTATAGCGAACCATGGATGCGGTCACAGCAAGCTCTATCAATGCAAACATATGCAAGTAAACTCAAATAATTTTTATTTATAATTTAATTTAAACTAAATGCAAATTTTCAACTAAAACCAAACACCCAAAGGAGCAGACGGGAGAAACTTTGACTAGACAAAAGGTGAGGCTTTAGGTAATTGGAGCAGGTTTCCACATCTAAGCTGTCCATCTGAAAAAGGAGGAGCACACAGATGAAAGGAAACAGGGATCAATTGACCTAATAGCTTGTCCAATCAATCCTTATGTTTTCTGATAGCTTGATGGAGGGTGCAGAGCGGAGTGGCGGATGAGCCCCTCTAATTGGCTTGGCCAAAATGGACAGAGAGGGAGACTGAGTGGTAATGGCAGAAGTAGTCGTCACTCCTCCTCACACCTGGTGCTCTCATTCTACCTGCGTCAATACTGACACCTTTATCCTCATTACCTTCTGCTTAGTGCCATGTCCAGACCTTTCATCTTTAATGGAACTTCAGTGTTCCTTTATTATTTCTCCGTTTGCACAGTCCTCTTTCTTTCTTTCTCGCTTTCTGCCACCGACCTCTCGCAGTCAATGACTGCAGGAGAGGTACTCGGTGTTGTCTTTGCTATCCCGGCATTTTGTTGGGCACTAGAATTAGGAGAGACATGTTTATAAACAAGATCCTTGCAAGCTGTGTTCATGCGAGACACACCTGAGTCATTCCACAGAGGGACGGCCCTAGTGGGTTTGTATTTGTGTCAGCAGCACTCCCATTGGAGTATACGGTGTTGGACTGGTGTGAGCATGTTTGTGTCTGTATGTCTCCGTGTTCCGTGCTGTGAGTACTGAGAACACCAAGAAACAACATGGGACTGAAAGAAGCTGCTTGTTTTCCTGTCTGCCAAGATGGGAGCTGGAGGAAAGCAGATTGAGAAAAAAGAAATGAGGCAGGGGAGGAGGGGAATGGGAGAAGAGATGGAACTCCTTGAGAAAGGTATGAAAGGGCACGTATATACATAAACAGCTGCAAAAATACCCAGAGCATTTTACATGATGCCAGATAAGACGGAGAGGGGGGAAGTGCACCGTGATGGAAAAAGTCCATAAACACCTAGAGCAATGAACTTCAAGAGAGAGGTAGATGAGAGAGAGAGAGAGAGAGGGAGAGCAAGAGAGAGAGAGCATCCGAGGTGGATTAATTAAGGATTATAATTATGTTGGGACTATGCATGCCTCACCTGAGACTAGCCTGTGCTGCACCTCTCCAATCCTCATGCCCTCTGCTCCTCTGCACATATGGACACAAACCAAAGTACTACCCACACTTGTGGTATCATAGATTCACCTCTCTGACACTGTATGCAAAAGTGAATGAGTGCAACAGCTTATTAACCTTCTTGCTGCTCTGGGCGTGTGTGTGTGTGTGTTTTTTTTAATCAGCCTAGTACAATATTGTTGTTATAATGTTCACTTTTGTACTCATGCAGCGAACTTGCCAAATGTATCTGGACTGAACACAGCACAGTCCTACAAGTACCGTCTTGAGGTAAAAGTGTGACTGCCTGTGTCCAGGCAGTTGTTTAAATTCCCAGCGATTGACGGCGATAAAGAGTAACTACACAGTTTTCAGTTTTCACATGCTTTGCTTAAATTAGCATCTGTAAACAGTGATCGAGTATCAGTTGTTACGGTGAACAAGTTAACAAACAGCTGCTTATTTACACAGCTGGTAGATGCATAACAGGAATGATTATTTGATATATTTCTGGCCACCTCGTGAAATGTACTCTCTTTCTAGCAGCTAATTGCTTCATCATGTTCATTAGCAAGCAAGGTACTTTTCTGTCTGTTGTGGTAGAAGGAAGGTAGCATAAATTGGGTCTATCAGGATCTTTTCAGAAATATGTGAGATGTATGGACATGGGGTTGATGAGAGTGATGGGAATTAACTGCAAAATCCAAGATTATTTCCACGCTGATGAGCTATAGAGACACAGGCACAGTTTCTCTTTTCAATGCTCATGCCTCTGAGTGGGTAGAGCCTTGTCTTTTCCACTGAAACAGTCAACAACTAGCACCCAGGTGTGGTATTAACAGAATCAATGTGAGGTAAGATGCTGCTAAAAATGACCATGCATGCTCAGCAAACCCTCTGTGGTTATATGGAGGGTTTTTTCTTTTCTTTTTTTTCGTCGTCGTTGTTTCTAAAAACTACACTGCTGTGCAGCAATTTTTAGTAATCGAGTGCTTTGTTACCTTTGTCTGAAACGGGGACAAAAGAAAGTCAATCGTTTTTATGAAAAATGAAAATCTAAAGATGGGGGACCGCAAGAGGTTACACTGTGGATGGTGAAGGACATGTCTGTAATTGAGTATAGTAGCTAGTCTGTCTGCCACAATATGATTGTACTTTTAATCTAGTAACAATTACGTTTACACCGCTTGTCGTCTTGTAGCGCTTTTAGAGTATGAGCCGCACGTCATACGTCACCTGACCACAATAGGACTATGCTGAAGCACAGCTTGGCCTTTGGTTAGCTCACATCCTCAAGTTGATACAGAGTAGACACACATAACATAACATAACATAACATAAACTGGTCACCAAAGGCACAAACACACACATGCTTTCTGCAGCTGCAAAGGCATTTAGGAAACAGAATGGGAATGGATTTAATTGAGTCTTTGATCATTATAGAATTACCATGTGCCTTCTTGGCACCCTGGTTATTGTTTCATGGATTAATCATTTTCATTCAACAAATTGTGGAATCCACACAGTAAATCAGTGTTCTGCCTGCTTGACACAGATATGCAGTTGGAGCAAGGGAATTCTAATGTGTCCTTGCCCTCCAATTGGCTGCAGTCGGCCATGCGACTTGATTTATTTGACAGATTGGTTTTATTGATTTACTGAATTAATGTGGTGCCTGTTTAATCAGTGTACTATGAAACTATGCGGAATTTGACATCTCTGCGAACTCAAATGAATTGAGTGTATAATATTGATTTGGTTATCTACAGTATTTATTCAGCCATTTGTCTAAGAGCTGATTAATTCAGTGTTTACAAAATAATTTAGGTGTGTGTTGGCCGTGCAGCTGTTTATACATTTATCTGTGTGTCTTTCTCTCTGTAGCAATGTTTGGATGGTATAACTTTTCTGCAAAAGCATGCTGCCACTGAATTGTGTCTAATGACTCATCACATCAAGACTGGCTCTTGTGTGACTAGTATTAATACATACACACACTGCGCAGTACATTATATACATATATGGGGACGTGGCCACATGTGAGGTGTCCCTGTATTAGTACTGTGCTCTATGATTGCAGATAATATATGGTAGGGCTAAAGCTAAATCATGATCATTAATATTTCAGGCAATGTTGTGGTCAAGATTATATAACACGATTACTCATTAACTGTTTGTAAACGGCTGAATGCATTTTACCTTTCCTGTAAACCGGGAGCTTTCTTTCCTTAATCTTAGCTGGTGGTAATTTTAACCTGCCACAGCCCGGTGTGAATGGAATTGCACCACTGTAAATGAATGGGGTGCACTAGATTTTTATGACGCCAAACAAAAGCGTCTTGTTATCTCAATTATCGCGCCTCACAATGGACAGAAGCCAAAATCGTAAATGAAAATAAAATTCAATTTAATTGCATTGCCCTAGTTGGAGCAGTGCTCAGCACCGGTGTAGTGATTGAGCAGTATCTGTCAAGGGGGGGCCAGAAGAAGGAGAACAGTTCTAATTAGAGCTAACTCAGGATGGATATGGATGCTTTCTGACAGCTGTCTCATCTGATTCTGCTGCCCCATGGAAGAAGCAGTTGTTTGGAGATGTTTGTTTAGGCTCATTATGGAAAAAAGTAGAAGCTTTGCACATCTATTTTCTCCCATTCTATGTCTGTTGTGATCACCAGCTTTGCTGTTACACACATAACTCAGCTGTCAATTGGTTTCCTGTATTTATAGAGCATCTTGTGTGCTCACAAGATATTTTGCAGTCCCAGATGTGATCCTAGAATGGATCCTGCAAGGATAAAAAAAACAAACATTTGACTGTACCGAGGAGATGATCAATGATGCATTTCTGGGGCTGGGCATCAGTCTACAGTAGCAATAAAATACATGAAGGTATAACGCACGATATGCAATTGGAGATCTATAGCTATTGTCGATTGTAGGAGAAAGTGCTAATTTATTAATGGAGGATACAGTGAACTATGCACTGTAAACTCTTACTAGATGTATTTATTCACTCATATGACATGGACCACTGCTTAGGTCATAATTACCATACAAGTTCAGACAAATGCAGCATTCTGTATTCTACTGACATTTCTGCTGTGCATTATATTACACTGTATATTTAATAAGGTGTATGACTAAAATATACTGTATTAAAGAGGCTTATGGACAAATAAGGTGGTTGTGCTGGAAGGGCATTTTTATTCATTTTATAAGAAGATTCCATTATGTTTTCAATTGTTGGTGTTTGTCACAAAGAGTTATGTAATAATAATACTGTAAAGATTTCTGATGGCTGAAATTCCTTAACTGCTTAAAAAAACAAAAGCAAACACCATCGCTCGATTCAAAATACCACTTTTCTTTATTTTCCCACCACTTTAACCTAAAGAGGTTACATGAATGCTAATAACACGATCATAACCAGGTTAAGGCAGTGCTCAAATTATTGCAGCAGTTATCTAATCATGCTAACTGGATCTTCTTAGCTAAATTGGAGCTGGAGTTGAAGAATGGCTAACTTAGGTGACTGACCTCAAAATCAATCTTTTGCTTTACTTCAGTCTTATTTCTTTATCCGTGCAAAGCGGTGGGTTTATGCACAACACCAACGTAGGGCTGGATGTAGACAGCCGACTGAAAAAGCACAACACGTTTCTGGGTGGCAGAGAAGTGTCTTTTTGTGTTTCAAAGTAAAGTAACAAAGCCTGTGTTACAGGGCTCTGTAAACTGATCATCACAGCAAAACAGACTTGAACGTTTTCCTTGTGGTGCAAAAAAACATGTTTTGCTTGGCTGCTTTGCATCAAACGCATCATGTGAACATCGTCTACCGAGCAAATCGAGTTACTGCAAACCGTAATCGGCAATCGCCTCAAGGTGGTTGCACATAGTAAACAGGTTATGGTTTGTATTTAAACAAACCGCTTCCTGCAGATCTACTACTTAGGGTCTTTGTTGAGCTCTTAGACTGCATTTTAGACTTTCACTTTTTTTTTTTCTCTGTAATAAGTCTGAAAGCATGTACATTAGCCTATTTTTCTCTGCTCTTTTTGTTACCCTCTACATAATTTGCTCTGCCCTCACAGACTCTGTTTGTCGACTAGTCTAAATAATTACGGTGCTTCAGCCCACATACATACCTGTTTGCTCACCTACCATTTGAAGTTTACAGACCTAAATGTCTGTGTGCTCACTGGTTCTCCTAATATGTGCCTGTTTGCACTCTCTTGCCCCTTCATCCTGCGCTTCATGCACCTTTGTGAATTCTGCTTCCTTTTGCGGGTGTACTAACGTTTGCCCTACACTCACCTTCTCTCCTGCTCATGTGCCGCCCTAACTCAACTTTTGATTCAAGCAGATATGGATGGAAATACAAATGACCCCTGATGAACCCAGATATTGAGCTGTTTTAAAGCCGGAGGCTTTAGACAATATCCCTTCCTTGCTCCAACATGCTAGAGAAGGAGGAGCTAGTGTTTCTCACTTTAGCTAGGTTTTATGGGATTTACGACCCTCGTCCTAGCAGACGTCTCTCCCACCACTGCCGTCTCTCCCATTGGGTAGAATTAGCAGGCGAGGAAAAGAGGCAAATTAAAAGGAAACAAACACAACATCTAATAAGCATGTCGTGAAAGCTTTCAGCAGGATATGGGTTGAGAGAGGGAGAGAGAAAGAACAGCAGTGTATAATCTTGACTCTCTTTTTGCATTTCCCTCTAATTTCCTTCTGCCCCACTGTCCCCTCCGCCCTCTGTGACTTGCTGGTGGGGCTCTCCGAGGAGATCATCTCCGAGCATGGGCAGTATGAGACAGATGGGCGGATGATGGATCTGACGTGATAGACAGCAGGGTGATGGATGGCTGGCTGGCTGATAGGGGATTAATGCAGTGCTGGGGCCGCTGCCACACAGTGGATGGCTTAGTGATAGATAGATAAAACTGACGAGGAGATAAACAAGAGAGCACTAATCCACGCCCCCTTGATGGACAGAAAATCAAAGTGAGGGAAAAGAGCCACAGAGGGAGAGGTAGACCTTTATAGTGGCGTTGCATGGTGTAAAGCTTTCATGTGAGAGAATGTAGGTTGATGCAGGGTGATATCAGGTAGAGCAAGGAGGAGAGTTAAGGAAGGGCACTGTGTTACAGTAGTGTGTGTAAGCAGTAT
>VUQR01006143.1:18861-30397 GCA_015108515.1 Hemichromis elongatus
AAGGTGTATGTATGTGTATATATATATATATATATATATATATATATATGAGAGAGAGAGAGATTGGATATGACAGAGCATGACAGCGTTGTTGATATGGCGTTGCAGGTGACAGTGAGGGTTGGTCATACACTTTTTCAAGTGATGGTGAACAGTTTGACTTCAGGATCAGGCATAGCAGCAAATTGGCCATCGTGGGATGTGATGGGATGATTGGCCAGGAGAGAGTGTGCTGCTTGGGAATAGAAGATAATTGTGCTTCTTGTGTCTGTAGGTATTTTTTAATGCACTTCCATCAGTGCAACAGCTTAATCTTCGGTGTAATGTACAAAAATAAAGGTTTTAGGTGTCAGATTTTAGGTCTCTGTGTTTAAGTGGTGAGTTGAAAAGGTCTGTCGTGATAAAAGGATGAGGACAAAAAGTGAGGAGAGTGGAGGACAATCCCAGGGAGAGTACCTCTGAAAATAGGGAGCAAGCTACCTATCCTTGTGTTATTATCGAGCGCTAAGCTTTGTCTCTGTTCACCATTTCAGCGGACCCCAGGGGTTCTGGCATCGATCTAGTGTGCTTAGAATGCACTCCAGTGTCACCTATTTAAACACAGTGAGCCGCTAGCCAACAAAGACAAGCCTTTATTTATCAAGCCTCTGATTTTGGCTGCACGGATGACAACCTGATTAGCACTTAAAGGAGCTCTTAAATCTAATATTGGAATGAGTGGAAGCAATCTATACATAGAGGGAGACAACACACTTGGTCAGAGAGAGTTAGAGTGGAGGATGAACAGAGAGGTGAGTGACTGTGCCGTTCATGAGGTTAATGAAGGGACAGGGAGGGATGGACTAGATGAAGAGTGTGTGACAGAGACAAGCGAATGGGGATGAGAAAAAGAGTGTGTGTGACAGAGACCGATGGGTGAGAAGTAGAAGGAGCAAGTGGATGAGAGAATGAGCATGTGACGGAGGAGTGGTGGCAAAGATTGAGGGGACCAGATGAGAGCATGAGTGGCTAGGACAATAAACGAAGGTCAAATGAAGGGGCGAGGGTATTGTGAACAAGTGAAGGCCTGAGCAAATGAACAAATTGCTAAGCAAACAACTGGGGAGTGAGTGTATGTTTCTGTGTGTTCATGCAAATTGTGGGGGCGTTGTTGCACATGTGCGCTCGCAGGCAAATGAATGAGTGAGGCATGATGGAAGAGACTAAGTGAGTGAGTAATGGGGGTTAGTGATGGGTGTGTTGACAGAAAGTGTCAGCTTTAACCACACTGACCTGCGAATACAGGCTGCATGCACAAGTGGCTGAATTTGAGTGCCAGCTTGGACGTGAACTGACTGTAAAATTGGATGTGAATTTCGAGTTGGATGTGGAATGAATGTAAATAGGAAAAGTAGGTGGATGGTGTTTGCACATTTATCTCTATGTGTCAGTCTACTGTCGTTTCTACATCATTTCAGTTGAGCCCAGGAGATGAGCATCTTTCTAGCCTCCTTGGCACAAAAGCTCAGCCACATTTGAACACCTCATTTCATCTTCTGTGTAATTATAGAAAGTGGGTTTGGGCTGTGTAATTTTTCAGGGAACCTCTTCTATCCTTGCCTCTTGTCATCCAGAGAGTACCAAAATTGAGGCTTGTATTTTTAGTTCAGCTTAAACGCCGTTAAAAAATAATCTCAAGCTTCTTGGCATGCTGTAACTGGGAACCATTTTGTTTCATGTAATAGACAAGTTTATTTACTCTCCTAGGGAGAGGAACGCTAAGTGATGCCAGTGCTCGATTAGAGAGGAGCTGTTACTAGAGAGCAGCAAGATAATTTATTCTTGCGTTCTTTCCCTTGGGATGCCAATGGCCGATTTGCTTTCAACGCCAAGAAGTGTGTGGACGTATTTTATGTGGAACACTGTCAGTGGGATGATGTTGGGACATTTGTGTTTAGGCTATTGTCTGTCCAGCCTGTGCTGCACTCAAATCCTTCCCCCTCTTACCTCTTCTTCATCAGTAACCCGGCAGCAAGACAGTACTGAGTATAAAACGTCAGGAGAATTTGCATGGTATAAACACACATACATTGTGTGCTGTTGCTCCTCCTTCATCAGGCTTTCATTTGTTTAGCTTGCTTGTCTATTTCACCTTCTTGTCCACCACCACACCGTGTCCTGAACTCTCCAGCATCCTTGGCTGCAGCGCTCTTTTCTGACCCTGTCGTAGTCTCCTTCAGGGCCTGTCTCTTGGTGATCAAGCTCCATTATTTATGCTGTATCATGTATCACCATCAATTCGTGCAGTGTAACAATGAACAATTGAGACAGATTTCCTTGACTGTCACAACAGCAGTGAGACCCGGCAGAGGTTTGGAAATAGGATTAGCCCTAAATGGAATTTAATTTGCACCGTTGTTGTCTGTGAGACCTGTCTACCACTCAGACACCATGATTCACTCTGGTAGTGCTTTCACCAGTGTGTGTGTGTGTGTGTGTGTTTTACTGCCCAATGGACGCTGTAGCATTTGTAATGTGATGTGCAGCTGCTACATTTCTCCAAGGTGCTGAAATGGTATTCCTATTGTTGTGCAATTTTGCTCAGTCTTGTTAAAGAAAGTCTTACTTTAACAGCTTGCAGTTGTCAGTGTTATGTCTATCAGCTTAGAGACTGAAAAATGTCTCAGTCCATAATACAGCAGAAATGCTTTGTTTTTTGCCCTTAATTGATGGAAAAAGATACACCCCTTCCACAACAAACAAAATGTATTTTTTATGTCTAATTAGTGAAATAATAATATCAAAATCCTACATGATTCAATTAGCAGACCTTAGCCACAGCAGCTGGCAGGTCTTTGACATGAAATGTATAAGTGAATGAATGAGTAAATAGATAAAATGAATAAGAGCGAATCGAAGTGTGAATCAATGTTTATGGATCGGCATCCAAAGACCTGCTGTGCTACAGATGAAATGAATGTGGTAGCAGTTGTGTGTGTGTCAGCATATGTTTCTAAGTAAGGCAGCATCTGGGTATGAAAGCTGCAGTGATGCTTTTCAGTTGCATCAGTGTGTGTGTGTGTGTGTGTACTGTACATGTATGATGCATTTGTCCTTGGTACTTAAGGGGTGTGTGTGTATGTGTGAAGGCATCTGTGTGTGTGTCTCTGCACTGTTTTTTCTTGTTTCCTGAATGGTAATGGTGGCTTCTGATAAATTCAGTTTCGTGTTTTTCTGACTTCCCAGCGCTCTTTATCCTTGCACTTAACACAAACATAATCAATACTTGAATTAATGTGTAAGTAAAGAGTCCAAACATGTCACACTGGGCTTGGTGCAAGCTGTTGCCCTGCCCCCACCCCAGCAACCTTCAACCCAGCTGGGCTGGGCAAAGTCACGAAGGAAGTGAGGAGGAAGAAAGAAAGAAAACACATTATGGAAGTACATTGGAATAATGTGTTCTGGAGTCTATTTTTTTCTTCTTCTTTTTGCTACTGTATTAATTTTACTAATTTTGGACAACAGATGGAAATTAGCCCTAGGCTATAATCTGGTATGTTTACATTCATGTCATTTTTTTTACATGTATGTTCATTAACATGTACTGTCCCAAATAAATAAAGAAATAAATACGGTAATTATTAGTCAAGAGGTAATTATGACCTGCTGCATGGATGATGCCTCTTGACAAGGAAGGAAGCACTGTAGTGAATGATGTGTGCACTCAGGTGTTCAGGTGAATGTAGTGTTAGGTATGACGGGCACTCACTACAGAATGACGAGACAGGCCACAGGTGTGGGTGTCAGCTCAAGGCTGGGTGTGTGACTGTGTGTAAGCATTAGCATTTGTGTGTTGTGTTTGCGGGCAAGTCATGAGGTGTGAGGCTCAAGAGGCAGAACGGTGAGTTTGTGAGTGTTGTATTCCTGTAATCTGCTCAGATCAGATCAACTAGAGCCAATAATGCCACACTGCTTTTTCTTTATCTCGCACTTTTTTCTCTCTCTCGGTCTCCGTGCCGCCATCCTCTCTCTCCGTCTTTTTTCTTTTCACTGCAGTGGGAGCCAGCTTTTGCTGCAGAGGGAAAGATGGGGTAAAGATGGGGGGAGAGAGAAAAGACATACTAGAAAGAGTCTGGAAGATTGATGGTGAGAAATGGAGATAGGAGGATGACTCAGAGAACAGAGGAGGAAGGTGGACGGGATTGAACAATAAACGATTACTGCTCTGCTTGTGTGTGCTCCTGTTAGAGCCTGATACCGAATCAAACAGTGCTCTTTCTTTCTATTGACACACACACACACACTCAAGCAGAGCCACGCACAGACAAACACACACTGGCCACAAGCATTTGAGTTTGTTTTTGGCCAGTTCTGGGTGGTGCTTGGCAGAAGAAATTAAGCCTAACAACCGTGGCATCTGTCTCAGCAGCAGGAGAGTCCCGCCTCCCCACCCACACATGACCTGCCCTGCTTTCATTCACTGAACTGCCTGCTGCCAGCCTCAGGATGGGCTGCTGCCTCCACCACTGCCCACTACCCCTCCCGTCATCCTCTCTCTACCCCGGCCTTTCTGTACTGCCAAGCACTCTACGCCTGCACCCATGTTTCCCCTCAAGCCACAACCAGGAGTCTAGCGATATGGTTGATTCAAATATTCATAAAAGCCCCGATGCAACATAGAGCTATCCACTCCCCTCCATTTTGAGAGGCAATTCTCATGACGTAGCTTCTCTTGGCCCTGAACACAGCGCTCCGAGTCACCTACTCTACTCTGCGGTCAGTCTATATGAACAATACAGTACATACGCTAAGCAATAATCATTGCTATCCAAATCTAGTCTAGTCTCCCAAGTGATTGCATGTGTAACTAAATATAAACATTCTTCTTGTCTCTTTCACACTATTCATATGAATATTCATATTAACCCTCCTCCTCTCCCAGGGCTGGCCACAACCATCAGTCGCTAAAGGGGTCGTGCTACTTAAACTACACTGAAGCATATCTACAGCAAGTGAAAAAAAAAAGCTATTATGCATGCAACGAAGCATCAATTCTATATTTAGGCAAAGGCCGATTGCTGGGCCAGTGTGTAACACATGCAAAGACTATTAGGGACAGAAATTTATTTCAGTTTTGGGGGTTTTTTTGCACACATGAACACACAGGACCATAGAGTAAAGTGAGAGGCACCTTCCGGTGTAAGAAGTTCTACTATGAATCTGTTAGGAAGCCACAGGCTGGATAAACATTCATGTGGAGCAGCAGCAGATGCCTCCGTCTTCCTCTAATGCTCGCTCCCCCTTCTTCTCTTCTTTCATCACCTCACATGCTACCACCTACTCATTCCTCACTCTCTCCTTTCTGTTTCCTTTAATGAATCCCCCTCCCCATCCTACCTTTTCCGCATGCCCTCCATTTCTTTACTGACTTTCTCTATTGTTGTCTCCAGTTCTAATTTTCTCTCCATCTCTGTCCCTATTTATTTTATTTTGCCTGTCTTCTCATCATGCAGGCTTCCTGCTAGTGCAGGGCCATGCTGCTTATCCTCCTGCATTCGCTCATTGTATCTGCAGATTATTTCTCTCGGGAGCATCCTGTGTGTGCTCTCCACCATACTGTGTTATCTACCTCATCAAGTGGGATAGAGTGGATCAAGATGGGTGAGGGTTAAGACTCTATACTGTGGGTTGTGGCAAACAGGTGGCTCATAGGGATGAGCACTATCAGTGATAGAAAGGCATGGAGAGATTATTTCTGAACATTAAGGCATTATTTGTAAGGATGTGCCACTGTTATGATGAAGTTGTTAAGAAACAGAATGAGCCAAACAGCAGCTGGTGAACTAAAGATAGATGAGATGGCTACTGGAACTAATGTGGCAGCTAAGTCTCAGAGCATGAGCTTGAATAATATTAGCCATTAAGTTCTAGAGATCACCTTTATGTGATTATTCTAACTGCATTGGGGCACCTGCAAATTGGCATTGATCATTGTTGGTTGGCTAGCTTTTAATGGCTGGGCCAGTGTTTAATGTTCCTGTCAGGGAGGGGTTATCATGTAACCTGTTTCTCCTGTCTCCTGTCCTTGCAACTGCTAAATGGCAAGCCATCTTCCTAAGAGAGAAGGCGAGAGAGCATGAAAAAGAGAGCAGTGCAGTACAGACCCCTTATTAAAACTGTCCTCAGAGGCTGCCCTCTGTCTGATTCCCCCTGTAAATCTCACCTTTAATTGGAGAGAGTACAGAAAGAAGGTGGTGGCTCAATCACAAATCTGTGTCTAGAAGAATGAGTGCGGGAAGAGAGACGGGCAGAGCGTGAGACAGTCAGGTAGCCTTACGTCTGCATGCAGGGATTGTACCCAGACATAAGTCTGCTATAAATGCAGTGAGGCTTTAAAAAGTGAGATGACATATTTACATTCACCTGGGATGTAGGAGCCTGGAGGTGAAAAGATGAAAAGGTAGCATAGTAATGGAGAGAGACGGGCAGAAAGGTGTGCCAAGGGTGATGCAAGGAGAGGAGGAGAAGGACAATGGGTGAGGAAGGAAAAAGTAATGGAGGGAGACAAAATAGAAATGGCTGGCAGTGAAAGAAAGGGAAGGTGTATGTATGTGTGTGAAAGAACGAAAGAGAGAGAGAGTGAGGTAGAAAGGAGACAGGATGATTTCACCAGAGTTGTTGCCTGACTGTCCTCCCTTAATGGGGTTGCCATGACAACAGTGTATAAGAGAGTGAGGCACCAGCAGTGTGTGTGGTATGGGGATGTGGATGTGTGTGCGTGTGCCCTGCTCCTTTAGTGACTGATTATCTGTGAAACAATATACAGTATGATACTATAACACAAGTGCACCTTAGTTGTTTTTTTGTTAGAAGGTGGGTGGGAGTTTATTTTCCTCAACTGTTTCTATATATTTGTTTGAATGATGAAGCGAAGGCGAGAGGCAACGAGAAAGAAAGGAGAAAGTCTTCTGTTTGTGTCGCTGGCCTTACTAGCAGAGCCAAGTAGGTGTGCAGTAGCTGTTGTGCAGTGGCCATGTCACTTGCACCGCTGGCAGCCACGTTGAATGAGGTTAGGTGATGTCACGCAAGTCAGGTGACAGTGTTTGGAGGACCCAGCTGTCACAGAGCAGAGGCGGTCCCACAGGAGCACCGATCTGTCATCATTATATTAATGACACGCGTAACACTGCCGTGTCATTCCTTACGTGCGCCAAAGCTAACGAGCAGTGCCTTAATTGTAAAATTAATTAAAAAACATTTTGATTAAAGACCAGTCTGTGCACCCAGGATGCCTCCATCTTCATCAGCTTTCATTTTCTCCTTCTCTGTACCCCCCCCCCTTTGAGTTTGATGCCCAGAGACGAGTTTTCACACAATTTTCTCACTTTCTTTCACTGTTTCTCTCTACATTTGCATCTCTGACCTTCTTCCCTTTTCATCTGTGATCTGTTTCTCCTTCCACCTATTGCGACTCACCAACATGTTCACTAGCCCATCATTTTCGCCTCCTCTCAACGTACTCATTTTCCACTATCTGTCACTCTCTTCTTTCGTTAGGCAAATTACAACTCTCTTATGTGCTCAATCTCTATCCTCATCCCTCCCTCCCTCTCCTCCTCTTTGTCTTTTCCCATCAGGCTTCCCTCTGTGCTGCTGTCTCTCTTGTTTTTCTCCCCATGTCTCCATTACTCTGTTTTACTTCCCTAGTATCCTCCGTATATATGTTTATAATCCTTGGCAGAGTCATACAGAAAGGAAAGTTGCTTTGGTTGTCTATGCCCAGCTTTGCCTTTTAACTTTGCCCCCACTACCCTTAAGTCCTTTGTTTCCTTGGAGATTGGTCAGCTCTTTCTCCTTCTCGCCTCTTTTCCAAAGCCCAAGAGCCCCAGGAAAGAGGGAGAGAGTGATGTGGTGAGTGTATGTTCTCTGAAATCCCCTCTCATCTTGCCTCTCCTTGTGTTGCTCTCCATTGTTCGCTACACACTCCCCTTGTGTGGTATGAGGTCAAGTTTATCATTCTTCCACAGACTCCACAAGATTCTTGAATTTTTCTTTCTGTGTGTGTGTGTGTGTGTGCCACTGAACAGAACATACAATGTATGTGAGTGGAAAATTTAAAGGTGTGCGAGTAAGGATATATATAGACCAGGATAATAGGATAACTGTCCCTCATTATTTGTTGGAATAATGATACTGAAAAATAGGAGGAATGGATCGTCAGTGAGCAATCAATAATGGGCTGTACCGATCAGACCAACAGTTTGTCACCATGCAGATCAACGTCCCTGTAGGACACCAGGCTCTTAGGGGGAGGGTGTTACTTCCTCACCACAGGCTCTTATGTTCATTTATTCAAGAGGAAACATAGGCACAAACAAATGCCAGTCTGATGAATGTCTGTTTTGTGCATAATTAGGTAAAGATAGCTCTTAGCCAATAGCAGAATGGATTCATGAATTAAATCTTCCTTTGTGAATAATGTGCTCTAAACATGGGTATAGAACAGCTCAGGAAAAGCCCACAAATTTTTCATGTTCCTATGATAACTAAGTAGAGAATGTGAGAAAGGTAAGGTTTGGGAAAATATACAGATACAAAACAAAATCAGGTGCCTACGTGGAACAGGCTTTCTCTTCTTGGCTAGCTTTTCACAAACCACTCCTGTTGGCCCCTTTTTGCAGGGTCTGGGCTGTTTTTGGAGAATAGCTGGCAGTAAAAGAAAAGATAACAAAATGACTGTAATACCGGGTGGAGTGTTACCATAGAAACACAGCGTCACAGCTCTTAAGCAGATAACACATTCAGTGATATTCCCTTCATCGTGATTCCCACATCTGAGGATGAAGCGGGAACAGGTGTGATCAACAGCTTTCTTAAATATAACAGGGGAGGGGGTAAGGGAGTGTTTGGCACCAGGGCGGACAGTCTCTCTCTGAATTTTAAAGCTTGTTTTGTTAGAATGACAGCCTTGGGGAACAAACTTGAGACAGTTATGAAGCTGTACCTGCATGTGCTAAAATGCCGAAACAGGTGATGTAAATCTAAGTACATCTGCAAAGCACATATTACATTCTAGCACAAGTTAAGTTAATAATGGTCTCTCTAAGAGTTTCTGTTACGTTCTGCATGAAGCAATTTCAAGCCAAACACCATCTGTTATTTACCACCGTCTGATTAACTGTGGCCATAATTTTATTTATATTCCTTCATGTACCCGTGATCCCTTTTACACTACTTTTTTTTTCTATTTAAGTCTAGAGAAAAAGAGGAAATGGCAATGTTGGACAAGATGTTCAATGTGTTACTCTTCACATTCATGTCTGTGAGGGGCTGGCCCAAAGGCAGCTCACCAAACAGCTGTCTGTTAGTGCCAGCAAGTACACATTTGGTCCACTCGACCTGTAACGCTGGCACAGAGGGTGGGGAACGGTGTCCAAGTCTTCCTCTCAAATCCTCAGTCCATCCTCCCATCCCTTCTCATTGTCCCCGGGGCAGCAGGCGGGCTCAGCTAAATACTGATCTGCCTGAACGGGCACAGGTGCAGCAGGGGGTCTGTTCCTCTGCCAAATTTGGTGCTTCTGTTTCCTTTTGGCTTTTGAGAGGTTGTTGCTTCACTCTCTCTCACTTCTGGAGGGATTGAAAAAGCTGCAGATGCAAGTGTTTGATCAGCCTGGCCATACAACAGGAAAGTGCATAAAGAAAACAGAAGATATTGAAACAACAGAGAAGGGAAATTTTGATGAGGATTTTGAAGGACCCGAATGAATAACAAAAGTAATGCCACTGTTTGAAAAGTGTGCAGCCCTGGGACTAAAGAAGTGAAACGGTGGTCTGGTTGTATGGATGGACACTGCAGAATGCCTGCAGCTGTCCTCTGGGAGCTGTGTTTGGTGAGGATGTGTGTGCCAGGGGTATCTTTAGAGAGCTGCGCTGCAGGCATCCCTTTGGGTATGCAGGAAGAGGAGGGAATAGAAGAGAGCTCTAGTTTCATGTCTCAATCAGAGAGGCTTCAGGAGTGCCTCTCAAGGCTCAAGTAGAAGCTAACGTCCATTTGTACTGTATTTAAAAGAGAATGCCTGCACTTAAGGGTTGCTGATTGCTTCATGTAGCTGAACAGAGACAGTGAACGAAAGTAGATACATGCGTAAAAGCCTTGATACACTTAGAGATGGACACATAGCACAGCAAACCACTCTCTCTCTTTCTCTCTCTCTCTCTCTCTTCGAATGCCCTTGCTTTCTCATACGCTTTATGTCTCCCAGGACAGTGCTCAGAAATCTTGAAATGGGGCCTAACCCACGAAGCAAAGAGGGAGAGTCGTTTAAGCTAAGTTAAACAAGGGCACTTAGATTTTAAAGGGCCATAATCTTCAAAAAGGAGTGCTTTAAAATCAATTGACAAGACATATAAAAGGTAAAGACAGATTGAAAGGAGCAAGGTAAAGTTGTTGGCACTTAAGTGACTTATTTTTATGAATGGACATCTTTAATTGAATGTCACCCATACTTGTTGTGTGCTTGTGTCTTTGCTGCTTGTGTGTGTGTGTGTTTCTGCTGGGCAGTGCAGGTGGGTTGGATCAGCATCCAGAGTAGCACTGAGCCAGTGATTCAGTCGGCACAGTTTGGGCCAGAATCCAATCAGGGCAGCCATCTGGTGACCAATCAGGGCCCTGGTTGTGATGTCACAACAAAAGAGATCTGGGTTCCATGGGAGCTGGGAGGGGGAAATGCCATGAATCACACTGGACCTCTGTGATGGTGGAACTGGCTAGTTGGGTTGCAGCGCAGACTATCAGGACATAGCTATGTGAACGTCAACAGACTGGATTATGAGACATGAGTTTGGCGAACTCTGCTGCTGAGGAGGAAGCTGTTGTGGGAAGTGATGTATTTGTGCTTCTGCACTGATAAACACGCATTGTTGGCCTCTGTACAAGCTATTTTTTTGGTGGTTGAACAGCATAGTACAAATGTCTTTGTCTTGTGGAGAAAATATGGCATTTCCGTCTTTATTTCACATTCCAAATGCTGGCAGTGACACTGGAGCCCATGCACGGCCACAAGGGCAATTTACTGTAGCTGTTGTAATTGACAGCTCTGTTAATTCTGAAGTGATTAATATTTCAAGACTCTTCTCCATTGCCTTTATAATGTTAAACAGTCTAAAAGAGCAAAAGCCACATCTCTGGCACTCAGTGAGTCACCCTGACCCAGGCATACAGTAGAAATGTTGCCAGCTTTCACACTACTTGCATTTAGCAGGAAAGGGATGGCGGATGGCTGGGTGACAGGATGAAGTCACAGGAGAATGGCTGTCACTACCAAAAGGCCTTCTACAGGATCTGTAGGCGAAACAGGACAGCCTGGCAAGAACTGGTCTCTGTGAAAGCTGACCTTAAAAACCTTCACAGCTCTAGATATTGCTGTAACACACTGGTCTGTGAATATTTTATCAACCTTTAGGCAAGCTGTAGAATGTAGCAAGTTGGCTATGATGGCACACCTAGTAATGAAGTGCTATACTGTGAAGTCAAATCTTATGTCTCTGTAAGTATGTA